>LPNX011041818.1:507-13618 GCA_001517045.1 Pseudotsuga menziesii | reverse complement strand
CCTTGCCCAAAACGTTCAACACAGTCGAAAATCGTGAGGGGAAGGTGAAACGCAAGTGCATGAGGGAAAGGTAGGTGTTTTCTTGCCCAAGAAAATTTAAAAACGTTTTTCCCAAAAATTGTGCTCTTCCCATTTCGGATTTCTTCCCACTCTTCCAATCCCCCCCTTATCCTTAGGAAAAATCATGCCCCCGTCTCATTTTGTTGCATTGACATAGCTAGCTATAGGATGTTAATTAAAAAATGCAAATTAACATGATGTCCAAACTTATAACGTTCAACTAGCATAAAAACACCATCGGCATAAATCTTAAGTGCCGAAACATAAACACTAAATCGATGGTGGGGATTTTTCCTTGAGCTCCACACCATGATTATTTACATCATATTATTTAAATGCAAACGGGGTAAAAACTGGGGTGTTACATTCCCCTCCCTCTTCAACAGCACTATCCTCGATACTTTACAACATTGAACAAAAATGCTTTGCTGGTACTGCCCTCAGCAATCCGCAGAATTGAACAAAAATGGATGTGCCAGTCACATGGCATCCTCTAGCTCCCACGTAGCTTCTTTAGGACTGTAGTGCTCCCATTGCACCTTTACATGTCCTATTGCTCGGTTCCGGAGCATTGTGACCTTCCTGGAGAGGATGCGCATAGGCTCGATTTGGAACTCTCCCTCTGGTTCCACCTACATCACATCCCAATTTATTACATGGTTAGGATCATGTACATATTTCTTAAGAAAAGAAACATGAAAACCATTATGAGCCCTAGTGCTAGCAGGAAATGCAAGTCTATATGCAACTGGTTCTATTCTTTCAAGCACTTCAAATGGCCCGCAGTATCTAGGAGACAACTTGGAAGAACTCCCAAGCTTCAAGGAACTTTTCTTTGCCTTCACCTTGAGGTAAACATGATCCCCAATACTAAACTCTCTGTTCACCCTATTCTTATCTGCATAGCTTTTCTGTCTGTCTTGGGCTGCCTTTAGATTCTGTCTTATTTTTACAACTTCCTGCTCCATCTCCTTGAGCAATTCTAGACCGATCACAACTCTGTTCACTGGGTTATCCCAAGTTACTGGTGTTCTGCACCTCCTTCCATACAAAGCTTCATATGGACTCATCCCCAAGGATGCTTGCTGTCCATTGTTATAAGAAAATTCTACCAAATGTAAATAGTCTTCCCACTTGGATGGTTTGTCCATCACATACATGTAAAGCATGTCTTCAAGCACTTGGTTAACTCTCTCGGTCTGACCATCAGTCTAAGGATGGTAGGCAGTGCTGAAGTTCAACTTTGTCCCCAAGTCTGCAAACAATCCTTTTCAAAAATTAGAGGTGAACTTGACATCTCTATTAAAGACTATTGCCTTAGGCAATCCATGCAATTTAAAAATTTTCTTTCATGAAAATCTTGGCAATATCATCAATCTTATGTGTGGACTTTACTAGTATAAAATGTGATGCCTTCGTCAACTTGTCCACCACAACCATGATGGAATCATGTTGTCTCCAAGTCATCAGTAATCCTGTAATAAAGTCCACGAAAATCACTTCCCATTTCCATTGTGGAAGGGACAAAGGCTGTAACAAACCTGTTGGGTGTTGATGCTCCACCTTTACCTGTTGACACTTCATGCACCTTGAAATATATTCAGCCATGTTCTTCATGTCTGGCCAAAAGTATTGCTTCCTTGCTGTAGTAATCGTCTTCTGATATCCCGAGTGACCAGAATATGTTGTTTGATGGATTTCATCCATAACAACCCTCCTCAAATCTGCCACATTTGGAATATACATTCTTCTCTTATAAGTAAGAAGTCCATCCTCTTCTAACTTATAACCTTCCTCTTCTAACTTATAATATTCATACTTCTTTTCAAGGCTTTGCTACTGTAATTTGTCCTTTACCTGTGCATACATTTCATCTTCAACATTATGATTAATAATATGTTGTCTCAAATATGATTGGCAATTACTAATAGATGCCACATGCATCTCTTGCACCTTTCTGCTGAGTGCATCAGCTACCTTGTTCTCTTTTCCTTTTATGTGCTTGATTTCAAAATCAAACTCACATAAAAATTCCAGCCATCTAGCTTGCCTCGCATTTAGAGTAGGCTGATCAAACAAATATTTCAGACCATAGTGGTCTATCCTTAACTCAAATTTTCTTCCCATCAATTAATTCCTCCACATCTTAAGAGCATGTACTATGGCTGTAAGTTCCAGATTCATGAGTGGCATAATTCTTTTCGTGCTCCTTCAACTTCCTGGATTCATAACATATCACATGGTTGTCTTGCATAAGAATTCCTCCAAGTCCTTGCTCGCATGCATCTGTACATACCACAAAATCTTTCTCTGGGTCTACAACTTTTAAGACCGGTGCACTAGTGAGAAGATACTTTAACCGCTGGAAACTTTCTTCACACTTTGAGGTCCATTCGAACTTTATCCCCTTCCTTTGCAAAGAAGTGATAGCATGTGCAACCTTGGAGAATCTTTCAATGAATCTTGTGTAGTATCATGCAAGCCCCATAAAGGATCTTACCTCTGTCACATTCTTTGGAGTAGGACAATTCTTGATAGCTTCAATCTTGTCAGGGTCCATGGATATACCCTCTTCTGAAATAATGTGACCCAAGTAATGAATTCTATATTTATAAAAGTCACACTTTCTCAGCTTTGCATACAGCTGATGTTCTCTGAGCAACTGCAATGTTAGTCTCAAATGTTCTTCATTCTCTTCTTCATTTTTAGAATAAACAAGAATGTCATCAAGGAAAGCAAGAAAAAAATTGTTCAAATACCTGCTGAAGACACTATTCATAAGTCGCATAAATGTTTCTGGTGCATTTGTGAGACCAAATGGTACCACTACAAACTCATAATGTCCATACCTTGTTTTGAAGGTTGTCTTATGAATGTCTTCATCCTTGATTCTCACCTTATGGTAACCAGACCTCAAGTCCAAGATATGGTAACCAGACCTCAAGTCAATCTTGGAAAATCCCTTTGCTCCTTTCATTTGGTCAAAGAGGTCATCAATTCTCGACAAGGGATATTTGTTCGTCACCGTGACTTTGTTCAGCTTCTTGTAATCAATACACAATATGAGTGTACCATCTTTCTTCTTTACGAACAGAACTGGTGCTCCCCAAGGATACACACTTGGCCTGATATACTTTTTCTCCAACAATTCTTGCAACTGCATCTTCAGCTCTAACATTTCTGGTGTACTCATTCTATAAGGTGCTTTGGACACTGGCGTTGCTCCTAGCACGAGCTCAATCGTGAAATCAATGTCTCTCTTTGGAGGAAGCCCTGGAATCTCATCAAGAAAAACATCTCTGAATTCTTGCAACACGTGATAGTATTCCAACTTGAGAGTTTCATTATCTATTTCCTCCTCAATATGGGCTGCAGACAACTGACACCCTTTTCTACAAAGCTTCTTCAGTTGCATCGCTGAAATTTATCTTAGTGAAATTACCTTTGGTATGCTTGTTACAATTATTGGGTTCCCTTCTTCATCCATGCCTTCAAAATTATTGTTATAATAGTCAAGCTTCACCATGTGAGTTTTCAACCAATCCATTCCAATGAGAACATCATAGAAACCAAGTGGTAGAACTTTTATATCTACGCAAGTGCTCAGTCCATTCATTACCAATGGACATTTCTCCACCACTTCATTACCTTTTCTTTTAATTCTAGTGGCTAGCTGAACTAACCATGACTTGCTATTATTTTCTTTCCTAAGAGCACAAACCTCCACTACTCTAGGAGCAATATAACTGTGAGTAGAACCAGGGTCAATCAAAATAGAAATAAATTGCTGAACAATATTACCTGCAACTTCAACCACCGTTGACTGGTGATCTTCATGGCGGCCTTCTAGTGCTACATAAATTCTAGGTACGACCCTTGCTACTTGTCCCACTATTTCTGCCTCTTGAATATTGTATGTTGCCCTTTCATTCTCATTCTCCAGTGGACAGTTTCGGTGTATGTGGGGTCCTCCACATTTCCAACATTGAAGTGGTTCTCTATTCTGCTACAGTTCTCTTGGCTTTTCTCCCACTACTCTGGCTGGATGCTTCTCAACTTGGAATGGCTTCTTTTGGTGATTTTGGAAGTTAGGAGGTTTGAAACCTCTCTTCCTCTGATCAGACTGATCATTCATCTTGTTCTTCCACGCCTTTTGGTATTCATGTTTTCTCTTGCTTTGCTCGTAGCAGTACTTAGCTTTTCTTATTGCCTCTTCCAGAGTTCTGGGTTCATAGAACTCAATTCGGTCTTTATAGGACTGAGGCAGTCCACTCAGAAAGAGCTAGATTTTTACCTTCTCATATTTAATATACCTGACATACCTCAGCAGTTCCAAGAACTTGTTTGCATTTTCCTCCATGGTCTGCTATCCCAATCTCATCAGATGGAATTCTTTGATTTTATCATCATAGAACCAGTCAGAGAGGTGCTTCTGCTTGAAATATTTCTAGAATTGTTTCCAGACAATCTTCCTTTCATCTATCTTCTTTACTTGCCTGAAGTGTTCCCACCAAATAGATGCTCTTCTTGTCAGATTGAAAATGGCTACTCAAGCTTTCATATTTCCAAAATAATCTTGGACTTGGAAATATTTTCTTATTCCCACAAGCCAAGATTCAGCCTATTGACCAGCATTTACCTCACCATTGAAGGTAGACGGATTTTCCTTCCTGAATTCATCTCATGAGCGGTTCTCGTAACGCCACTTTCTCCTACTCCTATGAGATGAAGAGCCTGAATATTCAGTGGATCTTTCAGAGTCAGATGACCCACTAGGATATCTCTTTATTTTATTCTCATGAGAGGAAAATATTGAAACATTAGTGGATTTTTTAGAGTCAGACGACCCACTAGGAGATCGATTTCTTCCTCTAACAGTGTTCTTACTTCCTTCTGGCTTTACTGTCTGGTCCCTAAGTTCATCTTTCTCTGAATGTATGTCAAATTGTGCAATATGGTTGCGTTCAATTGATTCTACTCCTCTTGAGCCTTAATCATTCTTTCGTTGTCTACTTTGTAGCTCTGTATCTCCACCCTAAGGATTCTCATGGTGGCTGCAAAGTCTGGGGGAGTATCTTGAAACCTTCTCCCATTAGACTCTGTCCCAGCATTTCCAATTCTAACATTTCCCCCCATAGCATCGTCCTCATGTGCATTGGGGTCCCGTGCATAATCATTCATATCGTCTGTCCTCGTGGCCGAACCAACTATTCAGAATCGCACTGCCCTTTTGGAAGGTGACCGTAATTCTGCAAAAATGTGTTAGATAACAAAAATGTTAGATATAATCAAAACCAAAATCACTTACCACTGCCCATGGAATTTTTTCTCTATTATGTGGCCAACAATACATTGGAACTATTAACCAACAACTCTGTAACTATCCAACTTGGCCCATTGAGGCCCAATATTGTAACCACTTTTCTTTCCGGCCCATCCAGGCCCAACGCTGCAACCAACAACTCTGATACCACACTGTAGTGTACTACAAGTTGGTATCAAAGGTTACTCTTATCTTTTTAACAACTGATTCTGGCCCATCTAGGCCCAATGCTACAACCCGCATCTCTGATACCACACTATCACGTCCCCTCCCTCCCTGGAGGAGAGAACGCGACCCAACTCTTCTACCCGAGTTACCTATCTCTGATTCTGCATTCGTATGATGATTCTCGATTCTTTTTTTTCTTTAAAGATATACATAAGAAATAATTTCCCCTTCTAGCATTTTGATCTAGACCATGTATAACTCTTTATCTTCTCCAATCGCAGATAGATCGAAAGGTGGAGAATCATCCCGCAGAAACTCAATTGTGCAGAGAGCTTCACTTGCGGAATCAAAAACATATCAAAATTTCACTTTCATACCCCACATACCACATGCCGCATTCTGCATCCTACATCCTGCATGCGGAACGACCGTTGCGGAGATTGAAGTTGCAGAAATAGAAATTTACCATAAGTCATTTCCACATCCCACATCTCGCGAATTACGAAGAGCAGATTTTGCCAAACGACATTTCTGCATACCGCATCCTACAAGTTGCAGAAGGGAAATTGCAAAAAGCAGATATCACCAAATGACATTTCCGCATCTTGCATCCCGCATCCCACAAGTTGTAGAAAGGGAATTGCGGAAGGGAAAATGCGGAGTCCAAACTTCTGCAAGGTGCATTTCCGCATCCCACATCCCGCGAGTTTCGAAAAGGGAATTGCGGAAGGGAAAATCTACAGAAATTCAATATCTCATGAAATTTTCTAAGTATAAAACTAATTTCCAACATCCAGGCCATCGTCAATCCGACTGATCTAACTTCATAACAACTTAGAAAATTCATTGAAGTAATTACAAAGATAGATGCATCATTCATGAAATATACAACTGAAACACAAAACATTTCATTCAAGCATTCATCATTTCATATTAATGTACAAACAAGTACAGTTGCAGGGATTGAAACACAAGAGATACTTATCTTTATCAAACGCTTGTCCCGCATCCAGCTATGTCGTTGCAATTTTCCACCCAACCATAGGCGAGTTTGTTCATCAAAATCTCAGCAACACTTCCACCCTCGAGATGGGCATGATTTCCCCAAGGAATAAGGAACACTAGCAGACCTCCCCATAGCCAAGGATACAATAAAACTCAGCCAAGCCAACATAGTTGGGTTTATAAGGCTTACACAGGCAGTGATTTACACAGCCAAATTTTATACAAGTCACAACCAAGCCAATAGATGGGTTTATCAGGCTACCAAAGACAGTGGTTTACACTTAGCCAAGATTCACATGAGACACAGCCAAGCCAATAGATGGGTTTATAAGGATACCAAGGAGGTGGAAAGACTGACTACTAAGCTAGTGAGCTCAATCTCAGAGATATGGACACCTACACCAGATCTATCCTGACTTCTAAACATTTACACACCCAAAACAATGAAGCATCCCCTTCTCTGCTACATAGTCCCTCAGGCCAAGCCTTCCCTTCCAATGCTATTCAGGGTATGCAAAGAAGAAAACCAACCCTCTAGATTGGTCTGTGAGGTTCCTTCACACACTAGGTTTATCAAGCAAGTCTAGACTCAATTTCCATTCCCCAAATCAATTCAGATGTCAAACGAGGATGTACACACAACGATCTCAGTTCTGGGATTAAAAAAATGTAACAAAATCCAAGGACTACACACACACGTAGCAATTACGAATTTCTGAGCATTGCCTGAGCTAGACCGACTACTGCAATTACCAAAAATGAAATCGTTTGTTGGTCATTCAATTCAAAAAACACAAATTGGATTCTGGGCATTCGCATTCAGGAAACGACTAACAGACAAGAAAATCGTAAAAAGGAAAACAATTCACAGAACAGGATAAAATTCATGAAGGATCAAGACTCAGAGTGGTTTTGCTTGCTATGTGAATGCCAGAATCCCCCCCATTGCCCAAAACGTTCAACACGGTCCAAAATCGTGAGGGGAAGGTGAAATGCGACTACATGAGGGAAAGGCACGCGTTTTTTTTGGTGTTTTCTTGCCCAAAAAAATTTAAAAATGTTTTTCCCAGAAATGGTGCTCTTCCCATTTTGAATTTCTACCCACTCTTCCAATCCCCCCCTTATCCTTAGGAAAAATCATGCTCCCGTCTCATTTTGTTGCATTGACATAGTTGGCTATTGGATTTTAATTAAAAATTGCAAATTAACATGATGTCCAAACTTATAACGTTCAACTAGCATAAAAACACCATCGGCCTAAATCTTAATCGCCGAAACATAAACACTAAATCGATGGTGGGGATTTTTCCTTGACCTCAACACCATGATTATTTACATCATATTATTTAAATGCAAAACCGAGGTGTTACAATTACCCTCCCTAACTCTTGATGTAACCTTAGACAATTGCAAAAGCTTTATTCTATAATTTTATGGTTAGGATAGTTCACTCCATGTTTGAGGACAATTTTAGCTAAAAAATAAGATTAAGTATCGCATGTTATGGCTCTCTTGATCTTGTAATGAAATTAGATTTGAAGATATGATGTAATGTTGTATGTTTATTCTACAAGAAGGTTGTCCTACTTTGTCTAATTCATCTTGGATTTCTTGTTGTGTCTATTTCTTTAATTGTTCTTTGTTGAATGTTATTTCTTGGCTGCAATTTCATGGTTGTGATGGTGCAATTTGTATAAGGGTTCTCACTCGTCATAGTGTCATTCTTTTCGCAACGGAATTTTATCATCAATAATAAATTGAAGAGAAAAAAAACTAATGTTAGGAATCCTTTTTTTCTCACAAATATATATGATCTCTTGCTATCAACTGACTAACCAAAGATTGAATTAAAATACCGCCAAGAGGTGAGGTGTTTCCATACCCAATCTCATTAATATCATTAAGAAAAGTAGCAAGCCATGTTCAATCAAGTCAAAATTAGAAATAAAAAATGATAGAGTAGTAAAGTGACACGGGATATTAGAAAGTGAATTCACTTTTCAAATAAAGTACCTCAAGGGTAAAAATAATAATATAAGACATGATAAGAAAAGAGGAGACCCAATCTCTTAACCAAGTTAATTTCAAGTCTACACTGACATGAATCCCATGGCTTGTACAAACATCTTATGCATCCCCTTTTAAACCTCCATATGACTCCCATCACATAACCTTATGTCTCACCCTCAAACCTTTTAAATCCATAGAATAAAAAATGATTATGTAATGAACTAATAACCTTATGTCCCACCCTCAAACATTTTAACTCCATATAATAAAAAATAATTATGTAATGAACTAATAACCATGTGTCCCACCCTCAAACCTTTTAGCTCCATATAATAAAAATGATAATGTAATGAACTAATAAATTATATACGGAAATCATAATCATAATAATATAACCTAAAAAAGCTTGTGCTCAAAAGAACTACCATAAATAACCATAGCATCCAAAAGTATGCCTAGTTGTCCAAAAAAATAAGAGTGACATCGAATCAGTCCGTGAACAATCCAATGAATAATATAAGTTGATGATGATGGGGTTGGATCACAACGAGAAGAGGAGTATGGGTGTGTGACACACTTCACCCATACTATTATAGGTAGGAATTGAGTTACAAATGTGGAAGTTCTAGATGCCTTAGAGAGTACATATTTGATGAGAAAGGAGAAATATGGTCATTAGTGTTTGCTTCATCCATATGCAAATAATGGCATAAATGGTAGGGTATATACAAAATAAAATAATGGCATAAATAGTTAGCTACAACCATTCCCAAGTAATGGCGTACACAAGTGATGCAAACTTGGCCTTTAATTTTACCCAACCAATTGGTTTTTACAAGTACAACCATAAACACAAAATCTCTCAAAAACAAACAATCAATGTCTCTTCCTAAATGTATATGAAATCTCAAAACACAGCAAAATTCTTCAATGAAATGACATGTAGACAAGAATGCCCAACAAGGGATAAACATGATTTCCATTACCATGGTTTGGTACAAGGAAGTTTTAAATGGAAAATATAGTACAATAAGGGGTTTCCTACTCTTCAACCATTTCATTTTATGATCCATCACAACCATGCACAAATCTTAGGAATTGTTGGAAATGGTTTTCCTACTCGAATAATTTCCCCATTTTGTCATTTAACTAACAAAGATGAATCTAAATAATAGATAAATAAACATATTTTGATTCTTCTCACAAAGCATTTTATCATCAATAATAAATTAAAGAGAAAAAAAACCAAGATTAGGCATCAATTTTTTTCTCACAAATAGATATGATCTCTTGCTATCATCTTAATAACCAAAACCATATGTTTTACTAACCAAAGATTGAATTAAAATATCTCCATGAGGTGAGGTGAGGCAAAGTAGTATACCAAAATCATGTTGAATCAAGGAATTATTTCACTTTTCCAAATCAATATTGTTTCCCTATTATTTCATGCCCAAACAATATCACAAGCATGTATTGATTCCTCTAGCCAAATAATTGTTTCATAGCAAAGAAAAAAATAGGATTTAAGAAAACATAGAATTCAACTAAAAAGTCAAAATTTAGCCTACCCATGTTATACAGATTGTTCAATGAATTCTTGGAGACCAAAGTATACAACACTAAATCCTCTCTCACAGAAACATCTTGATCTCTATAGGTGATGTGTTTGTTGTCATTGAACCATGTGTAAATTAAGCAAATGCGGATTATATTTTATGAAAAGAACTTAAATAAATAAAAAGGTTTGTGCTACCATATCAAGGTGGAAATTTCTCTTACTATATTATTGACATGGTTGTGATTGGAAATAGTAGGCCATGCATGCAAGTGAAATTCACATAACTAACTTTCAAGACCTATGAAGTATGAATATAGTCATCCTCAGGTTGCAACTATTTCACCGGCTCTCAAGATTAACCTGAGTAATAAGATTGCTATAAATGAGAAATATTACGTTATACTAATAACCAAACCTATAAAGGTTGGAACTTACAACACAACACAATAGTTGGAAAGCTTAATATAATGCAATTGATTTCTCTGCCTTCTCAACACAGAATACATAAGCAACACATTATCTAGTTACATGTTATAGTAACCAAAATGGAAGGTGAGAATTACAATTCTAGAAGGGAAAAAATGGCAAGAATGCTTACCACTAGCTTGTAGCCTTTCCTAAGTTGCTCATATATATAGAACTGGATTACATCAAAAGGAAAATCACGTAATATAAATGACCCATACCCTTGCAACAGTAGAAGAGGTTAAGTCAAAATTTTAGAATATTTACTAAACCCTTCCTTTTAGTCTTATTTGAAGTAGGAAATATACATTAAACTAGAGATATAAAGCCACATTCGTGACATAAAAAAAATTCACTGGTATCTTGGGGAATATAAACCTTCTCGCTCTTCTTTCCTCTATTATATTGAAATTCAAGTTTCTTTGCATTTGATTTTTGTGTACAAGTGAGATTTGTTAGGTTATGGTCACTTCAAACCCTCTTTAAATTATGAATGGTTGAGGATTGAAAAAATGTATAGATCTGTCTTGTACTAATGCATTCAAGTTTTAGTACAATGGTTTCCACTCTCTTATGACCGCTCTCTCGGCTAGTGGTGATGCTCATTGGAAGGGAAACAACCAACTCACAACATCCATATTGAATATGGTGGTTCATGATACAATTGCATATAAAATCAAATTTTGAATTTGATTTTATCTTTGAGAGATTTTTTCCATGAAAGGATTTTGATTGTTTGTTAACTATCTATCAAAATTAACATCTCACAACATCTAAAATGTTTTGTGGGAAACCCTCCTGACAGTTTCTCACATTTGTTGAATGACACTAAACCCTTGGGGATTTACCATATTTGAACACATGAACTCTTCATATTAACATATCTTATTTGTCTAGCTGTGAGGTGACAGTGCAAGTTAAAAATGAATAGTCTGAAATCATCTCTTCTAAATTTGTTGTAATTTTGAAGAGATTTATCTAACCTCCACTCTATGTAATATGAAATTTGTATCCAAAATGTCTTAGAATGATCTGGCGCAATTTATCTATGTCTTGAGATGTAATCATCATGATCTCTTCATGAATAAAGTTTATCATTTCAATAACTAAAAAAACTTGACTGTCTTTTAAGTCTTATTTGAAGTAGGAAATATACATTAAACTGGAGATACAACCTACTTTATGTTATTTATCGTCACTTTCAAATTATTAACAACGGGACAAATTCTACCAGCCAGTCTTCTACTAGGTGGTGGACTTTGGTTAGTGGAAGGAGGAAATTGGAAAATGGATGCAAATTTAAATGATCAAGCAAATAGAAGTTTCTTTGCATCTCCACAAATAATTTGCTTCAATTTCATTGAAGGGAACAAGTATGAAGTAAACTCTACTTATAAGAAAGTTCATTATTATGAATTTGTGGTTTTAGATATACCTCTGGATGAGATTAAAATCATCTATGACTTTATACCACCATCTCAATTCTAGAGCAACTTCTTCACCACACTTATACAACATTTTCCAAGTGTGTCTTAAATATGATATACTTTGGGTTGTCGTCTACTTCCAACCTCCCTAATATAATAAGCACTGTAGAAGTACTAGATTCGCCATTTTCATGTATATCTATATTGAAGGACAATAGTAGAGATGAGAAATCTTATAAGATATTTTAGCACTTAAGGTGACACAGTTGATCTTAGACTCTAGATAAGTTCTAAAGGTAAATTGAGAGTCGAAGGTGAATCATGGTGTATGATATTGACCTTTGTTTAATCAAGTATGATAAAATCTAGAACTAAGGGAAACAACATGGAATTAATGGTAGCCACAAGAGGTTTTCCTTTGGCTCGTGGATCCATTGGCTCATGGATCCTTTGCCATTATTGATAGCCCAATGCTTTTCTTCCCATTTTGTTTGAATTTGAATCGACACATGAAATCACCGAAGAAGAGTGCTAAGGCTCAAATCATAAATGAATGGGGCCTATATCCTTGTGAACTTAGCAACTGCATTCTTTGAGTTTTGATTGATGAATAAAATGTGAGGAAGGAAAGATCAATCATATTTTTCCTAAGTATTTTTACAAAACTTGCATGCAACAAAGCTATGTTTCCGATGGAAACGGAGGAAGGGCTTGGAAGCCAGAGGTTGGTAGGGTTCTTGCGGTGCAGGTGCTCTGCGCGTCCCTATCTGCGAGGCCTTTGGCCGTGGAAGAAGCTTGCTTCCTTGAAGCGGCTAGCCCTCAGGAGAATCGGGCAGATGGAGGCAGGCTCCTCTGGGCCCGGGAGGCCGGAGGGAGCAGTGACAGGAGGAAAGGTCCAACCGGTGCCTCGGCCAGAAGGACGCAGGCAGGGGACGGGTGGCTGTCTGCCAAAAGCCCCCCTCATCCCCTCAGTGCAGATTAGCTCTGAGAAGGTCCGAGGTACGATCGAGCTATGGAAGGAGAAAGCCCTGATAGGAAAATTTGTGGGGGTTTGGCCCAAGGAGAAAGACCTGATTAAGTGGATCGACAGCG
>LPNX011041801.1:22548-34495 GCA_001517045.1 Pseudotsuga menziesii | reverse complement strand
GTATCATATTATTAAACACGTTTGATATTTATTAGTTATTAGTTTTTTATTTTTATTTTATAATATATAAAAAAGTTTTAAAAATTATTGTAATTTTTAAGAAAAAAAAATAGTTATATTTACCATTTTTATAAAAAAATGTAAAAATTTATAAGAAAAAAATTAAATTTAAAAGAAAAATTATTAATCAAACTTAAGTATACATTTTGTTGAATTGCTTATTTGTATCATATATTGATTTGTCATATATATATAAAAACAATGTAACTATATATAAATAACAAATATATATAAAAAAATAATGTAACAATATTTCTTATTTGTATAATATATATATATATATATATATATATATATATATATAGACAATGTAACAATATTTTAGCATGGATAGATTTGATAGTATATAACCTATCAACAAGTTTTTTTAAGATATTTGTAATGGAAGATATTTGTTGAATTGTCCATTACAATGTACCTCTTTCTTTCATATTAATGGTTTTGCAATTTTAATACACCACTCAAAAGTTTCCACATCATACATTACATAATTAAGAAACAAACATCAACAACATTGACTTAAGTGGTTGGAAAATGAAGTGTCAATTTTCAAATTTTTAAGAAATTTTCAACCTATTACTATTTTCTTGAAACTTTTCTTAAGAGGCAGGTACTTAGCAACTATGTTGCTATTTCCACTTGTTTTTATATATATTTTAAATTGTATTTAATAATTTAATAAAGTCTTTGATATTTATTTAGAAAAATAGAGTTATTTAAATTTTGAATCATTTTGAATTTCTTTTTGCCATTATTTATAGGTTTAATATTTTGTTATATCAAGATTATTGTTAAAAAATAATTCTAATAAAAATAATATTTTTTTAAAGTAAAATGTACAATCTTAATAACTTATATTTATGATTAACAATTTTCCTAAAACCATTTTAAAAATAAACTAAAAATTTTGTCTAAAATACAATTTTTTTAAACTAAATATTTTTTTATGATATAATAATTTTGAAAAAAATAAAATGTTTTTAAAGTATTAAAATAAAATAACAATTTCTTTAAACTAAATATTTTTTATGTTATATAATAATTTTGAAAAACAGTAAAATGTTTTTTTAAGTATTAAAATAAAATTCTTCATATAATGATCACATTATTTAACTATTTTGTCTGAAATACAATTTTTTTAAACTAAATATTTTTTTATTTAATTTTCTTTAACAAAATTAATTTGAAATTTTTTATAAAAGATTCTCAAATTATGATTAAGAAGGTATATATTAAATCAAATATTTTGAAATTAAAACATAATGTATTCAAGACATTTTAGAATATTTTATTGTCATTTTTTTTTAAATTGCAGATCTTCAATGTCATGGGCTACATCCTTGAAAAGAACAAACACCTACTATTCAGCGAAGTATTAAGGTATCCTCAATGTCCATCATAACAAGTCACAAGTTAGATTTGAAGATGGATGGGGAGTATCACAACCAATGCTCCCAGCCACCCAATCTAGGCTTCATTGACAATCATCACCAACTTTTTTAATACTATTTAAATAACGACTAAGTTTAGTTCCCATTAAAAAAAAATCCTTTTGCCTAATATTTATATTAAATCAAGATATAAATGTACATAACAGGAAAGTTCAAAACATTTCTAAAAAGAACCTCTTAAAGGTCTCATGACAAATACAAACCCAAAAATTACTTATCTTAAAACTAGGCAAATGCACTTCAAACCCAACTACATTAGAGTAAATTTGGGGTCTAAAATGAGTCTCCTAAAGAAAACAATAAATAATATTTTTAAATTTTGGAGGAAGAGAGAAAAAATGATTTTTTTCATTGTATTTTCAAAATATATCCATGTGGTTTACCTCAAATTTTGAGTAGGAGCATTCATTGGATGCATAATTATATTATGCATTTAACGAGTACCCACACTTCATACTTTTAATGGACCCCATCTGAGAAAAAATGAGAATATATATATCATTTTCAAAGTAACACGTTTTTTAATGTATTTCTCATTTTTTGTGAGTTGGGGTCCATCAAAAGTATGCAATGTGGGTACCCATTGGATGCATAATTTAAAATTGCATCCAACGAGTGCTCTTGCTGAGAATTTGAGTAAACAACAGGGATATATGTTGAATATACAAATAAAAAACTATATTTTTATAACATATATGCCTAGTCAACCACTATGGTCTCCTCTTTTTCTTTAAATTTTATTGCTTCTTGAATTCCAACTCATCAATGGGTGTTTTTCTTATGAGGCTCATTTTAGACTCCAAGTTTACTCTAATGCAAGCCACAACCTAAAACCTATTCTTCGTGACACCTCTAACCTAGTAGAGAAAAATAAAACCTATTCTTCGTGACACCTCTAACCTAGTAGAGAAAAATAAAGTACAATTGAACCATGGTAAGGAAACTACCTTAAGAGAATGGAAAAGAACATCTAAAGAGATCATTAGATCTTCCTTAGAAGGATGATAAAGTACCATGGGAAACTTCATCTCCATTAGGGAGTCCTCTAGTAACAAGAGAGAAATTGCATCCTTAGGTAACATGCCCTCTTGGGATTTGAATTTTCTATATACATGTGAAAATTAAATGTCCACAAATGATTCCTAGAGATTAGGAACCTTTTCTTGCCATCACTGCAAATTTAGTACTTTGACTTGTAATCATATAGACATCGAGTCAATGATAAATTTTGAGTCCCCAAGAACCAAAAGTTGATTCAAACCCTTTGATATGGGAAAAAATAAAAGTCACTATAAGGATACCAATTCTTCTCTAGTGTTTTCTCCCAAGCCTCCACCCATCTTAAGCTAGAAAGAGTGGTTTGCATAAAGTAGTAAACACATACCAACTCCACCTATTCCTACTAGGCCTTGGAAATCTCCATCAAAATATCCAATACGAAAGTATGTAATATGAAGAAACTCAAAAACAATTATTTTATTTGAAGAACTAACATCTCCATCAATATCCTTGAAAGCATGAAGAACTTTGTAAAAAGACAAATTAACATTCTTTACCTTATCTTCAAACAAAAATTATTTCTATGCAACCAAATTTACTAGCATATATAAATTGGGATTTATCTAAAGGAAGTTTCAGAATGAACATTTAGCCAATACATCCAATTTTGTTCGAAAGAAACAGAGATCAAATGGTCGAAAATTTTTGGCACTGCCTTAATCTTTGTCCAAATTTGTTTGGTAAAATATCAATGAACAAAAATATGTCTTATTGTTTTGACTTCCTTTAGCAATAAATTACATACATTTCGGCCTTTCGCTCCTCTCTTAATGAAATTGTCCGAGGTTATTTTACTAGCTGAAGATGGCCAAGTAAATAAATTCTTCTATAAGGGACAATTCCATCTCTGAAAAATAGAGGACATCTTCTACTTTAGAAGATGTAAAAATAATAGAATCATGTACAAGTTTTGCATTTACCTTACCATCATCAACATTCGAAATCCAAAAAATGGATCTTCATCATAGGAAAGAGATATCCCATTATGATTCATTCCTATTGAAAGTATTCCATCCATTAACAAAGTAACCCATAAAGATTGATTTTGGATCTTGAATCCAAGATTGCCCAAATCCATTCTGAATTTCAAATTGTTCCAGATAGAAGAATCCTTTGTTCCAAAGGAATTATTCCATCTCATTGGATAACCAATAGCATTATACACCTCCCAACTAAGGATCCAGACCTAACAACACATTATTCTTGTTATCAATATTCCATGGAAGCAATTTGGAACTGACAAGAAAAGATGAAACAAATCATTCCAATAGTTTGACACATAACTAACCCTTTTTGTTTCAATTTGAATCGGCACTCATCCATTGAATCATGTTTAATATATTTTCCCTTGGTAACCAAACACCACATACTTGAGCCATACAAGGATCCTCGTGCAAGCTCTTAACTTGAAGAGCTAATATGAAATATAATATATTCTTCAACGCCCATCCACATGAAGACTTAGCTTTAGAAATAATATTATGCTTGATCAATTAGAAACTGACCTTATCCTTTGTTCCCAACCAAACTAATTAAAATATTTTTTGTCTTTTAGTTTTCCAAAATATACTTAGGATTTATTTGCAATGACAACCAATACACCTGAATACTCGCAAGAACATATTTAACGAGAATGATTCTACAACCTAAACGTAACCATCTATGACACCATTTCCCATTGATTATTTTCTCCACTTTATTAATTAACCTTAGACGATCATTATTCATGTAGTTCTTAGGTTTAATAAAATACCCTAAATATGCATAAATAGTTCAGAGTGTCTAGAAATTCAGCATTGGATACTTGAATGACTATTGAAATTGGGAAAAAAATGACCTTGTAAACCATTCTGAAGTAAATAAAACTTGATAATACTTACTTCCATACCTGAGGTGTGGCAGAATGTTTTCAGGATGTCTTGATAAACTTCCCAACCCTTAATTGAACCCTTCTCTAAAATGTGAACTTCATCTACAAACAAAGAATCTGTTAAATAATGATGAGATGAAACTTTGAAACCCACAATATGACGTTTTTTCTTGTTTTTAATGATTAGATGACTAAAACCTTCCACATTGAGAAAAGGAATTGAAGGATAAAGGGAACAACCCTGTCTCAATCTACGTGAATCTTCAAAGAAATTTGTCAAGGTTCAGTAAACTAACATTGCACAATTTGCCAAACTAACAAAACCTATTATCTTGTTAGTTCCTTTTACTGATACTCATATTTGAAACAATATTAATCTCAAGAAGGTTCAATCTAGTTTATCATAGGTCCAATTCATTTTATGATAGACCTTTAGCAAATCCAATTTTAACATCAGAACTTGCATTTTGTTTGTCCTAGTTGAGTGCATTTCCTCTTAAGCAACGCCAATGGAATCCATAATCTATCTATCCTTTAGAAATCCAAATTGCTCTTTTGAAATGTGAGCAGATGGAACAATTTTGACTTTGTTTGATATAACTTTGGCAATAATAATGTACACTAGATTACATAAGGAAATGGATTTAAACTCATTGAAAGAAGAAGAATTACAATTTGTTAGAATTAAAGCAATAAATGTGGCATTGAAAGCACATGAAGCCTTACCTTCAATCCTAAACTCTTAAACCACGCGCCTTAAATATTAATCCACTAAATCAAAGAAATCCTTTAAAACATAAATATTAATCCACTAAATCAAAGAACTCCTTTAAAAACTCCACTATCTAGACATCAAGTCCAAGGCTTTTGGCCTTGAAAACTTTCTTAGAACTTTTCTTATATTTTCTGAGGATAAAAGGTCATGTATATCAAGGATGATTTTAGGGGCCGAAATTTAGCTCATGGGCTATTTTTCCCTATTTTTCTCCTAAAAAAGGTTCACCAATTTGCATTTTTTGAAGCCCTATTTCGCCCAATTTTGATGGGGTAAATTTTGTTCACCTTAAAAATCACCAAATTATTATATAAACAATATAAAATCCTTATAAATTAAGATATTTTATAAAAATATTGCCAAACATTTTATAGTTGACGTTTTAAGAATTAGTAAGGTTCGCCAACATTTTTACGCTTTTAAATAAGTATAGTTCCTTAAAATTATCCCTAATGTATGTTCCTTCCCTCATGCACACTAAAAAACTTGGGAAAATAATTAACGACATTAATTTGATGAACAATATTATTCTCCATTGGAAACCATAAACAAAGACCCGAAATGTGCAGAAGTTCACTTCTAAATATTTCTGTGTGGAGAGATTCTCACCATTTCGACCATTCAATTCACAAATAGAATTAATGTTTTTCCTATATTTTTCATATTTATGAAAAGAAATTGTATCGCTATCATGGCTTAACCAAAGAGCTCCACTTTTAAAATGGTAGGTTTATTTCTCCATTTTTAGGATACCATTTGTGCCTCTAAATTGCTTAATAATCGTTTGCCTTCAATTAAGTTAAAAAGTTCTAACATATTTAATAATCTTTTAACTTCAATTAAGTTTAGATGCTGTAAACGTTGAAATTAAATCAAATATTTTCAAATTGTTTGAAATTGAAATATAATGTATTAAGACATTTTAAGAAAATATATATTTGAAATTGAAATATAATGTATTAAGACATTTTAAGAAAATATATATGTGTGTGTGTTTAATTAAAAACATTTTTAATAATGATCTAATTTATATACTTTTTAAGCAATAAAATATTTTATTAATATTATGATATTAATTAGAATAATAATAATCTATTTTTAAGGTCACCGCCAAGCGAGACACCAAATTGGTGTATGAGACCCCCTTGTTTGTGGGACAAGGGACCCCCTTTGCGCAGCGATTTAACTACTAAAGTCTACAGAGGTGTACATACACTACCCCCCTCTGGATTATAACCTATTACAATCGACTTTTATTTATTTATTTATTTATTTTTATCTTATGTGATTACACTAGTTTGGTGGGTGAGTATTAGTTTCAAATATAACCAATGTTTTACATACTTGGTCACTTGGCTAAGGGACCACCGATATGAGAGGCTCTCAACACAAACCTACGCAGTTGGTAAAATCAAAAGAAGTGGAGAGTGTAACATCTCCCATTACACCAAAATAAAAAATAAAAAATTATTTACTAAATGTAAATGGTAAACCTAGGTAAATAAATCCACGAGAGAAATATACTTTAAGCTTTTATCGATTGTGACAATGAAAACAATGTGACTTTAAACTAGATTACAAGACTCTTATGATTTTATCTAGTGTTTTTCCACAACATGTCTTGTTACGACAATACTTTGATGTGTTGTAAAGTAATGTGATTACTACTTGAATGTTGCTAACTACTTTCATTTACTGTCAGCTGAATTTGTTGTGAAAGTTTTTTTTGCTCTTCAATTTTTTTTACCATGCCTAACAGTTAGGAATGTCAAGGTCTCAAGTCTTACTTAGCCTCTATGGCTAACACAGAACTTTTGGTTTCCTTGTGCAGGTGGAAAATATCTAGGCTTTAAGCCTCCTATCCGAAGAATAGAATAATTCCTAAGCCCTAAGCCAAAGAATAAGGGGACAAGAACTCGACACTATACTATACTAAAGGAACAAAAATTCAAAGAATACTATTAGACCAAGGTTAACCCAGGTGGATAAAATGTGGTTCGATCCTTAATCAAAACATTGGTTTGAGTTTAAACTTTATTTTAAAACATACTATGGTGGATAACATTGACCCTTGAATTATTTAGTTCGGAAAGCATTATTTGGTATTGGATAATCACATGACTACGTAAATGATCCACCTGTTCACCACTCCAAGCATCAAATCTTAAACCACAGGGTATAATGCACCTTGTTGATTGTGTTGATATTTTCGATGAAGTTTTGTTTGGGGTTCATTTTCTCTTGGTTTGTTTCTTCATGTCTCTGTCTGATCAACTGGTTAGCTCCTTTGTGTGAAGACGATGGTGGAGGAGTCGAGTTATTCAGCCCTCGACACCCTTCCCCCTTGCCTGCTTACTTGATGTTTTCGCTACGTGGCTTTGGTTACGTTTTCAAATGTAGAGACATGTATTTCTTCCTCGGTATTGATAAATTTTCTTTGCCATTATTGATTATTATAGAATCATTGCTTGACCCTTTTATGTGCGTATGTGCAAGAAGAATCCCAGAAGGATTATCTACAACCACTTGGTTGGGACAAACCGCTGAAAGGTGTTGCGGTCAGGGTAAGACTTGTACCTCGTCCTTCTTGGCTCTGTGGTTTGAACTGCGTTTTTCAAGGTATGATATGGATGCGTGTTCCCATGTGTTGGATTTTGGTGGAAGCGATAAGTCTCTTTGGTAGCCATGAGCCATTCTTATATTTGAAACTGTAATGATAAACCCTTTGACTATGAATTCAAGATGACTGTGAAAAATGCAGGGTTATTGGTTTTGTTTTAAGCTGTAAGGAAAACCCTGCGATTGTCTCTGTAAAATATCTAACCCAGTGACGATTTTTGTGATGTATAACTCAGTTGTATTTTCATTTTATAGTTTCGTTGTTTTATAAAATTTATAATGCGGTCCTTTATACTACTGTAATGTGGCCATGAGGCCTTTACCCCGCCACACTTGATTTTGAGATAGACCGTAAAGCCACTGTTGATAAGATATTGTTGTTTATCATTTTATGGAAAATGTTTTATGAATTGGAAGTATCCCGTGAGGCATTTACAGTTGTTGTATTGGAGTATTATCTATTTTTTCCCGTGTTGCTTTCTTTAATGCATTAGTTAGCATGTCGTAAAGCCAGGAATATTCTTTGTAACAAATATGTTAAAGATTCTAGGCCGTGAGGCCTTTATTTTTATTTCTGGTTATGTATACGGTTTAGTTATGTTTGATTTTGCAATTCTGTGGTTTGTTCCTATAAAACTAAACGTTGGCCGTGAGGCCTTTTTACTATCACCACTATTTAAGAGAGGGTCGTAGGGCCACTGCCAATATGATTTAATTTTTTCTTAGTGGATAATACTGATTCTATAGCAAAAGAATTAATCCCTAAGGCTGTTGTATTTTATTTCTGTGTGATTTAAGTGCAGATGACAATACCTAAATGACCTGCAGCCCATAACCCGGCTATGACCTGTCGATAATCTCGATTTGGTATTAATTTAAAACAGTTTGTAGAAGATTTTCCTTAAAGTTTTTATACTGAAAAATTTGTTAAAAGAAAACCCTAACCGTACTCTATCTTTAAACCTAGTTTCAATACTATTTTAGTTTTTAAAATGATTGTTTACCCTATCTGTAAACTATACTTTAGATTGTTAGGCCAAAACTTGGTCATAGAATGAAATCTTTATCTATCTATCTATCTATCTATCTATCTATCATTAAAAATTATATGGTTTTGATAAAGCTTTATGATACTCTGTTTGTCTTGTAAGATCTTATACTATAATTATGTTCTATGTATAGTTTTTTATTTTTTATTTTTATCCCGGGTTATAGATTCGAACCCTTTGTTTTGTTTTGATTATAGCACTAACTAGGTTATTTAAAGATATTTCTTATTTTAAATTATAAAACTCTTTGAGAGTTAGTCCTTATTAATATTTAACAGTTTTATGTAGTTACTTATAATCTTCATGAATATATGAATATATATATATATATATATATATATATATATATATATATATGTTTTTATAAGGTTCTCTCTAGTCTTCATTTAATGTATGTGTTATCTTCTTTTAAACCCTAAACTAACAGAAAACTTATTACTAATATTAACAATATAGTAGATTCAGATAGCTAAGATGGAGAACTATAGTTAATATACCAAGAGAAGGAAAAAGCATCATTAAACTAAGACTAACCTAACAAAAAAACTTAGATCAATAAGCTTTAAACCTTCACTTTGGATAAACTGGTTTTTAATAACTTTGTAGATGATACCCTATTTATAAATAACTTTGAGATAGAAAGTACAGATCATAGATAATAACCACCAATTATTATTAAACTTTGCAGATACTGAGCATACTTCTAAATAATAATACATACATTGAATTAAATCACAAATAATTAATAGCAGTTAGAACTTGAATAATGTGCAGAAGGGGACAAACATCCAAAGGAGACTGCTCCACCCAACTGTCTCCTAAAGTATCCAAATTACTTGCTTAGGACCCCCGAGCGTGTTCATTGAACCACTGGGACGAAGATCACTAGAAAATAGTGCACACACAACTTGTTGTAACTTAGCACTCAGTAGCATACTTAGCTCAACAATTCCACTTTAGCTATCCCCTCATCAAATTCCTTGTGTGCCTGACTTTTTCAGTTTGCAGCAGTCACAAGGTTCATTCACTTGAAAATAGAATGAGTAGTGAGCCTCCTACTCAATTTGATGGTATTTATAAGATTTCCTAGGTCTTTGCATCAGTTTTTTGAATTAAATGAGCCACTAGTTCAATTCCCCCTCTCAAGGAACATGGCCACAATTTTAGGGATTATGCTTCCTGCAACAGCTAGAAAGTGAAATGCTAGTGCTGCCACTTGTTAACCAACGTTCTACAGCCGCTCATTCCTCCTAGTGGGCCAGTGAACACTCATTCAATAGTCTCCCTTGGATAAGCGTGTCTTCTATTTAATTATTAAAACAAATAATTCTTCAATTATAGTCATCCTTGACCAACTTGGTCATAAAAACTTTACAATAATTTTAATATAATGTTTTGTGAAATAAATAAAAATATTTATTTTCAATTCTAGGTGTGTTACAGAGAGCTCTCTTAAAAATTTGGAGGCTCATGTGTCATTGATGAATTAGATCTTGGCTAGATCTACATGTACAAAATATTCATGCATGATGTATTTTAGATATAGAACTCTTTTCATGCTGAACGTTTAAAATTTCTCTATATTAAAATAAAACATATGTTATTATAGGATTCAGATGTATTGAATAAAATCATATTTTATTGATAATATGTTATTACTAACATAGATATATCTTAAACTTGGTTTTACAAAGCATTTAAATGGATCCGGTTTTTCGAAATATAAAAAATTATCTCAAATTTTTTACATGTTCAAAAAATTTTACTCTAGAATTTTGATCCCTTTGGTGCTTGGTAAATCAAAGTTTAAGATAGATTTTTAATTACTTTTCATTTGGTTCTAATTCTTTTCTTTTATGAGCACAGATGAATCTTTTTAATTAAGTTTTACTTTTTGCAATGTGACATAACTTTACATTATGTTACGTTATGTGACAACATCTCTCTGACACTAATCTATAACACCTAACTACTCTTCGATGGAATAATTTATTGAAACATACTTTAATTTATTTTATGGATGATAAGTCTATCTTACTTGTATTTTATTTTATTTTTAAACACATAATTTACTTTTATTTTTAAATTGATGATTTAAAAATAAAAATCTAGATAAGAAAATTATAAATTTTTTAATGAAAGATAATCTCACAAAACTCCTTATTATACCTGCCTCAGCAGGTATATTGTAATTGTTTGAATTCAAACCCCTTTGACTTTTGGTATTACCTGGTGCATTTTGGTATTACCTGGTGCATATTGGTGCATATTAAAAGATTAAAATCTCTATTCCAAAGTTTAACTTTGCAATATGAAAAATAACAATTTTTAAATATTTTAAATTTTAATAAAAATATTTCTATTTGCTATTTTGTCAGAGTCTAATTGGCCAGTCAGGAGATGATGTCAGCCTTGGAGTTTGGTATCTGGTTTTCACTTGACACATGGCAACTATGACATCAGCATTTATTATATTTTATTATTATGTTATTTATAATTCAAAGAGCCTGCTCGCATACATGTCGACGACTGGTTCAAGCAAAAGGTTGACGATGTCAAATTTAATGCTGGGCGATTCAGATGAAGAAGAAATATTAGAGGCACCGGAGCTGGCCTCCAGCAGCGGTATGATGATCCCTGAATACACCATGGGGGATGTCGCACCAGAGAACCTGATCTTGGCCGCCTCAGAGCCGGAGGAAGATGTGCAGTTCGAGGCCGAAGACGAGGCCGGGAGCTTGAGCTGCATTGATGTATCATACAAGCAAGAAATTCGTCCTTTGCTGGATGTAATCGACAAGCTACGTAACCTGAACATTACCAAGGAAGGCATCCAACTCCCAACAATAGTGGTTGTAGGAGATCAATCCAGCGGCAAGTCAAGCGTGCTCGAATCCCTCGCAGGGGTTAAGCTTCCAAGAGGCCAAGGTATTTGCACGCGAGTTCCTCTCGTTATGCGTCTCAAAAGCTGCAAAGACAAAGCACAAGCTTCAATTTCCATTGAACACTTTGACAAGAAGGAGCAAATAGAAGAATACCAGATAACAAAGAAAATCAAATTTGC
>LPNX011041801.1:0-19931 GCA_001517045.1 Pseudotsuga menziesii | reverse complement strand
ATATAAGCCAATACTTACATAAACTACCCCTCACTTCCAAGCCCCCAACCTGGTGCCAGTTTCAGATGGGGATCTTCTTGATAAACTTCTATTACTATTTTTTTGGAACTTTTCTTAAGAGGCAGGTACTTAGCAACTATGTTGCTATTTCCACTTGTTTTAAGGATAATACGATCTTATATCTAATTGAAACCTACTTTAATTTATTTTATGGATGATGGACTTTTATAGCTTACTCATATTTACATTAAATTTTTTTTAATTAAATAATTTACTTTTATTTTTTAATTAGTGAATTAAAAAAATATGTATAAGAAATTATAAATTTTTTTAGTGTATAATAATAATAGCACTCCTTACATTATGAAGCGCATAATCCAAACCATTTACCTATTAACACCTCATAAAACGTGTATTTAATTATTCATACTAATAATAATTAGGGTGTGTGCTGCAAATGTCTTAAGCGACGACGTAAGTAGGGTGTCATGTACACTGAGCTAAGTAGGGTGTGAGTGAAACTATATATTAAATTGCATTTTTAAGCTTTTTAAACACCAAAGTAGTGTCTAAAATCTAAGATATGTCTGTTTGACAAACATGTCTTGTAGTTACTTGACTGTTAAAGTATACAACAGTATACCCTACCCTACCTGATTGCAGTATTCATACACAATCCAAATCACCTTATCTGCATATATCGTGTATGCGTGAGGGAAATATCGTCTCGTCAGCACACAATCCAAACCACCTTACACCGCATAAATCGTGTATGCGTGCGAGCAAATATTGTAGGGTGTCATGTACAGTGACCTACCTCCCTCATCTCCCTCATCATGACGGTCGTAGTAGGTACCCACTGCGATTCCCGCGATTTCCCCACGTGGATCGCAGTAAAAAAAACAAGCGTGTAGTCTACATTGAATTTGGGTGATTAATAAACGGCGAAATAAAATTTACATTCTATGCGGTATTTAATGCGGCAGTAGTGGCACTATGCATCATTGGATCTCAACCTGTTTGAGATCCAATGACGCACAGTGCCGCGACCGCCACATTAAATGCCACATAGCATGTAAATAAACATTTATCAACACTAGAGTATGGCATCATTGAATGTGATGAGATTGAATGCCTCACCAATATCTACCAATTTCACTCATCACCAATATCCACCTATTTCTTTTTTTTTTTCAGGAAGAAAAAAGCCTGTCCTTGTTATTCTTATTAAGAATCAAAGGGCATCAATAGCACCGTCCCAGAAAGGGTTACATCACGGAGAGAATACAGCTCATATGGAGAAAGTCACATCCAGTCGCAGCCGGGGGGGAAGGCATACAATAGAGTGAAGGTTCCTGTCAGTACTCTGTCTCATCATGGAAGGGATCAATCTTATCATAATCAATATCCACCTATTTCACAACCTTTGTGGCAACGAGACAAAATATCAGTGATTACGTTTCTGTAGCTAGTCATGTTTAAGAGTGGCTCCATCATTAACTTTTTCAGAAGTTTCGAACCCATAACTTAATGGAGACTAAACGCCACACAAATCATGTAAACTACACATCATCAATATATTATAATATTATAAGTATTATATTTGGAAATTTAATTGTTAGTAACCTTTTTTTTCCAAATCCATAATCCTTGCTTACAAGCACGCACTTGCTAAACAACATTATTTCATGGTACCTAGTGCATGTTTTCTCTAAGAAAGATTTCTTATAATATGTTTGTTACTATATATTATTATTATTATTATTATTACTACAAACATGATCAACAAAGCCTCTAGATAATGTCTACAATCATATTAAATACTTGCACAAGGTAATTGTGTAAATATGTATGTAGTAATAGTAGTAGTAGTAATAATAGTAGTAGTAGTAGTAGTAATAATGATGATGATGATGATGATGATGTTGATGTTGTATTGTGTTTATTTTTGAAAAAAAAATAGTCCAATTTCATTACAATATGATTATGTTTTAATGTCTTGTAGTTTTGTGTGTGTAAATTAAGAATGTTTTATTGTGGGGTTCAAGGTCCCTAAAGGCTCTTTTCAAATTTAATGCATCTTTCAAGTTGGAAGTAGGCTTGGCGTTCTCATCCCAAACATTATGCACTAGTCCCTTAACTACTCTTTTTAACTTCATGTCAAAACAAGGTTGTTTAATCATGAAGGTGCACAATTTAATTGGTATGTAGGGTCGAATAATATTGAAGAGTTGTGTCATTTAATTGAATAAGATGATAATTATATTTGAGAAACCAATGTTTTCTTGTGAACTTGTTAACAATTGATCTTGATAACACATCAATTCTATTGTTGTATTTTAAATTATTTTTCATATTAATTGTATGGCTACTTTTCCTAACTCGTCGACCCAGGTTCTACTCAGCCCGTCAACCCAACAAACACCCGAGATACTGGCCCGCCAGAGCAAGCTCTGTCGGCAACATCTGCAAAGTAGGCGCAACCTCACCCGATATATATCTTTGATGGGTAACCACCAGAACCATGTTTTCACGATTTGTTGAGGGATTATAGTCCTTTGGCGCTCAGACAAGGAGCTCGACCAAGTTGCGAGGATGGAGTCATTTTCACCGAACTGTAGCACACACCGCCCATATATTTCATTAACTACTAACAACGCGATACATATTCGGCCTTAGTACTTTAAACATAACTGAATACAAGAGCTAGCTAACAGACAGGTGCAATATAACAGACGCGCAACAACGATTGCGCTGCAACCATAACTAATATTCAAATGTTGCGCATAATAACCTATTCATGCATTCAAACTCTTATTGTCAGTGCGACATTCATTCAACCATAACAGGACTTGTATCATAAGCATAAACAAACATACACAAAAAATCATCAACACACAGGAGAATTCACGTGGAAACCCATATGGGAAAAACCACAAGGCACTCTTCATCTGGCATGAGAAATATATGGCACTTTCAACCTGCATTTGACTACAGACTGTCCTAGATCTAGATTTCCTCTCATACTCTCTTTTGCTCTCATTCTCTCTATCTTATTTCTCCTAACTACTGCTGCCCTCTACTAATTCGCACATGGCCTGGATCAACTCCTCTCGCCTCTATGCCTCTCTAGCAGAGCTTCTCTTCTACTGCACTACCTCTCACTGCATCCTGTAGACTTCTTGCTAATATACTACTCAGCTTCCCCACCTTCCCTCTACTAACTCACTTAAAGCAACTAACAATGATCAGCAAGCCATAACAGAGTAAGCTAATAGCAACTACCAATTTAAAAAGCAACCTTCTAACTATTGAATCCCTCCTATTTCTACTATTTTACATGACCACGCAGGGTCGACTGCATACAGGAAGTCCTTTAACTGTCACCATCGGCCGCCCCTCAGGATACAGCTGTGGCGATCCTGACTTGACATGAGGCACTAACGACCTTACTTACAACATGCGTTCACTCATGTGGCATCTACCGACTTCAGCACCCACGATCGTCCTGTCACTTTCGACCGTTGTTCTGCACTTATGATACTACTTTACCCTACGACATCTTCCTTCCACGCAGTTTCCCTTTACCACGCAGGTGACATCTTTTGCACTTATTCCTTCTTCTACGCAGATTTCTTCTTCCGCGTAGTTTCCTTTGTCCATGCAGATTTCCTTGTATGTGCAGATTTCTTTTATTCCTGTCGCATGCTTCCTTTTCCTTGCTTGTGCTTGTGCGATAGACTAACTCTTGCGTGTTTATTCGTTTGCACTTATTTCCTGTGCGCTTTCCCTAGGCCCAACAGCCCCCCAACACTCACACATGGATCGNGCGAAGCAATTTTTTTCCCGCACACCTTTCTCCTGCTTCCTCTCTTGTGCGTTTTGTCACTTGTGTTTTTTTTTTTTGGCAGTGTTTCCTGCACTGCGGGCTCATCCCATACTTAGAAAAATTTTAGATGATGAATCTTGCCGTTATACAATTTCTTCTTTTGCCTCATCTGAAGAATCTACTTCCATAGGTTTTTCTTGTGTGTGCTCTGAGTCTTCTTGATGGCGTTCTTCTTGGTTCTCTTCATCTTCCTTTTCCCCTTATGCTTCCTTTTCCTCTTCTTGTTCATTTTTCTCTTCTTTCACATCCTCTGGTGCATATTTCGGCGCAGATTGTTCTACGGTTCCAACCTTCTGTTGGAATTGGGAAAAAATGGGAGTAAGCCTTTCTATCTCCTGGTAGGATTCCATAGGTTTTTCTTGTGTGTGCTCCAGGTCTTCTTAATGGTGTTCTTCTTGGTTCTCTTCATCTTCCTATCCCTCTTCGTCTTTCTTTTCCTCTTCTTGTTCCTTTTCCTCTTCTTCTTTATTTTCCTCTTCCTCTAATGCATCTTTCGGCGCAGATTGTTCTGCGCTTCCAACCTTCTGTTGGAATTGGGAAAAAATGGGATTAATCCTTTCTATCTCTTGATAGGCTTCTTCTTCCTGCTGCTCCAGTTCCTGCACTCTGCCGAAGCTAGGGTGTTCCAACGATGCATTGGCTAGTGCCTGTGTAAACTCGTTGATTCGTTGTTGGACAGACTGAATTAGCCCTATCACCCTTTCAACTTTGGCTTATTTCTAAGCTGTCTCTTTGTTGCGCATGTTTTCCTGCTCGCACAGGCTTCTTGCCTTATCCTGGAGCTGCTTGATCTCAACTCCTTTGGTGATTTTCTCCTTTGTTGACAACTTCTTAATAGGTGCCTTTACCGCCAATACTTGTAGGTCTGCTTGTCGCGCCTGCTCGGAAAGTTGTTTCATAGTCTCATCCTCAATGAGTTGCTCCCATACTGCGGCGATTGCTTCCATTGCCTCTGTGCAGATCTGCTCGGCTTCCCTAAGCCGACCAACAGCTTGATTTACCGATTGTTGCCTATGTTGCATAACTTCGGGGGGCATGCTCGGTTGTTGATTGGTTTGCAATTTTTGAACATGTTTCTTTAGATATGCAGCCAGTTTGGATAACCGCCTCAATTGGTACACAAGTTCTACATCGCCTCCTTCGTCATCATCTGATAGTTGCGCAACTACCTCCTTTATGGCTTCTTTTAGTGAAGCCTGCCTCTGCGCTTGTGCTTCGAGGTCTTCCTGCTGGAGCTTGATGACTTGTTTGCACACCTTTGCTTTCTTGGTTGCATTGGCTTCATGATATGCAACCGCATTTTCTCGGATTCTTACCTCTATAGCTACGACACGATGAATGGATCCAAAGAGGTTATAGTAGGTCATCCAGTGCTGAACTGTCTCACAGTGCAGGTGGGAATGCGCAGTGTAAGGTTGAGAATACGCAACCTCCACTGGTATTTCAGCGAATATCTTCTCCTTAATAGTCTTCAACACAATGTCAATTGTTGGTTGCTCGTCTGCGAACTGGAATGTGCAAGTGAAATTCTGCGCAACCTTTTCCCATTCCCTTGTTTCTTGGCGCAACTCCTTAGATGTGTACCAGTCTCTGGGTGCCATTTTGAGAGTATGAATGAAGTGGTGAACCCACTCCTGGCACGGGTAGTTCGAGAACACTACGGAACACTGCTCCAAGTGTTCAACAGGGTCTGATAAACCTATATACCTTTGTGTCACAGTTGTGACCTCGTCTTCGAACTTTACTTCCAGTATCCGTCTACACTGCGGCCATTCAATTATCGAGCTTTAGTGTGTACCCCACCATCTCGTGGGTGTAGCTTTTAGCACAAATTCCGGTGCAGATAGTCGCTGAGGCTCTGTTACTAATTCTTCAAACTCAGTGAAGAACGTTTCTAAGTTAGGAAGTCCTTCATATGTAGGCAGTGGCCGCGATTGAGTTCCTACTCGCCGAATAGACTTAGTTATCCTGGCACATCTCCTCATAGAGACTTCATGTAATTGGTTCTGCCAATTCTCAAGTGCCTCTCCTGAGTCTGATGTGCATGAAATCGCGCATCTCCATCTCAGGTTACCATCCACAATAGGATTAATGTAATCCTCCTTAAGGGCAATGACATTATAGATGTTATGAAAGGTGATCAGCTTTCCCTTCGTTGGACACAGGTTCAATGTATCTATGTCCTTCTAGTGGGTCGAGGGGCGCAACTACCCTCATCTCGTTATCTTCAAATGATAAGATCCTTCTTTTGAAGTTTATAATGGTTTGGTTTCCCATCGCCCAATCTATCCTGAGTAACACGGGATATGGGTTAGTATCATCTACTATATTGATGACCTCAAAGTCTGCAAAAGTGCGCAATCCTTCAATATCCACTTGGATCTGACTCAATCTACCAATGGGAAAGACCTTTTCCTGATTAGCAAGCCTTAATTGAATTGGGGACCATTCTAGGGGTGGCTCACCCATTATTTCCAATGTCTGGCGCGTTAGGATGTTAACATCGGATCCCAGGTCGAGGATGACATAGTCCATGTCATAATCACAAATTTGCGCAGACATCCTGAGTTTGCGTCCTGTTTTGAACTTTGTCTTGACCCTGTTAACCTTCTTTGTTGGCGGGTATTCCACTGAAAGCGTTTCCATTAGCGCTTCCAACTATGCAAGTGCATCCTTGTCCTCAATTAGTGCCAAACAACTTGACAGGAATGGTTTGAGCTTCCTAACCTTATTTGCATTCTTGCTTGCAGTCTGTCGTTCGAATATCTTCTGGAATATCTCAGGCATATCTTTCACTTGTCCTGAGGTAGATGGCTTCTCTGTTTCGAAAAAATCTGGGCATACATCCATGAATATGCGCTTTTTCTTTTGAAAGTCAAGTAGTGCTTTCTTTTGCACGACGGGCCTTACCCGCGGTTGTGTTTGCGCCACAGGTTCTGTCTGCGTAGCTTGATCTACACCCATCGCAGCAACTCCCCTGGTTATCACAGCTACACTTGGTTCCCATGGTTCTGCGACTATCATCTGTATGTTGGCATTAGCATTCGGGTTGGGAGCATTCGGCCCAGGATTTGGTGTTGGGTTAGATGCTCTAACCGTCTGGGCTTGCCATCTAGAAATAGGTTGCATACATTGCTCTAGACATTTTTTTCTTGTCTGCAATATGAGAAAGTCTTCGCAGGTTCAAGGTAATCTCTATCATAGTGTCCATGCGTTCCATAATTGTAGAATACAACTAGCCCTCTTCCTCAGCCAAATCCTCCTCCTTCTCGGCCCTTGTCATTGCCACCCCCCTCAACTGAGGGTGTGGTAGTTGCAACAGGTATTGTGGTTATTGATACTACTATTAATATGGGTTATACAGTGCTACATTCTGAAACGACGGCGCCATCTGAAACTGCTACGCAGGATGAAATTGAGGCGCATCCTAAAACTGGGGCGCAACTTGAAACTGAGGTGCAGCTTAGAACTGAGGCACAACCTAGAACTACGCTTGTTCCTGTTCAATCTTTATTTTTTCCTCGGTCTTCATTAGATATGCACTTACTATTTTCTCTCTCATAAGTTGGTAGGCCCTACAATATTTTTAATCATGGCCTACAGAGCTACAAAATTTACAATACAAACTAGCTGGGGTACATACTATCTTGTGCAGGTTTGAACATGCATTCTATGTCGCGGTGTCCTCTTGTATGGCATATGTTGCACCAAGGCAGCCCCTGGGTACTCAATGGGTTTGGTGCACCGGACGGGATGTAGTTCATGTAAGTCGGACAATCATCTTTGGTATGTCCATTGGTCCGACATCGCGTACACTAGAGGTCTTCCTACACCTCTTTTCCTCTTTTTATATCCTGGAGCTGAATTGTCAGATTAGCCAATTGTGACTGAATCTGTATCATTCCTGTGGTGCCATCTCCAATAGGTGAATCCTCTAGCTGCATTTCCAATTCTAGTGCCTCTGTTTATGTCGCAATATTTTGCTGGATGAGTGGTCCCCTAAAGTGAAAGAGTAGTGCAACAATAAACCACTCTTTATGCTTCACGTCCGACATTTGGAAGCTTACTTTGGCCATCAACATCTTGAACTACTGATCAAAGTCCCATACTGTCTCTGTTGGAGACTGCTTAATATCCTTGATCTCGATTATACATTGGGACTTAGAATGTGGATTTCTGAATTCTGAGATTATTACGCGTCGAATCTCTTTAAGAGTCCTCTATGGCTGCCCCAGTGGTACTACACAATACTTCATGTACCAATCCAGCGCGTGGCCGCACAAAGTCATAATCATTTGTGTTTTTTGGATGTCATCATTGTTAATGAGGCGGACCGTCTGCACTGCCTCACGGAGGAACCAATGTTATTCTGGATCCTCTATTCCATTCCCATTGAATGTGGGTAGTCTAACATCTGTCCCCGCCATTAGGGTGGCACTAGGGTTGTTCACTAGATTCCCTAGATTTGTAGGATTTACTGGGGTCACTGATGGGATTCCTTGCGCACTAGTCTAGACACTAGGACTACTAGTGTTCATAAGTGGTTCAGGTGAGGGACTTCTAGGTCTCACTTCAGGGAATCGTCTTGGAATGTCGTAGTCACGTCCTGTCCTTGGCGTCTCTGCAGACTCATCCAATTCTTCTCTCTCAGAAATCGGACTATACTACTCCTCTTCGTCGAACAACCCTTCATCTATGTGTGACTCACATCCATATTCACCTTCCTTGGGTAGGCTATAAGCCCTCCTTCCTCATGTTACCTTCCTCCTCTTCCCTGACCGGAACCTCCTTTTGCTTCTTAAGAATCCAGTGTCCAAATTGTCTTCTGAGCTCTCTGGGAACATTTCTTCTTACTACCTTCCATATTACTCCTATATTTTACACAACATATCCCCTTCAAGGACTGTGCAACTCAATCGCTGAGTTGTAAATACCCTTTTCATAAAGGAGCATTTTAATCCATAAGTTTACAGACATAAGGTACCTTCCCCGAGGTCCTTGGAAAAAATGTCTCTCTGCCTCGCTATACGAGGTTATCGCTTCAACAGAGAACTCAGTAACATATCCTTCTAATATTCTATCAATCCAAAAATCAACAACTCTTGAAATAGGGTTACTTACTTGCATTGTTTCTTGTGTCAACAGGTCGGTCCATTCAACTACTCCTCTTCACTGGAAGTTAGTTTGTCGGGTTGCTAACTCCAACAACCACTCTTGCAATACAACAGGGAATTCCGCGAAAAAAAATTCATGGATATCTGAATATAGATATGGCTGTGACCAGTTCTCAAGGCTCAGCCGTGAACCCTCGCTTTCCTTCTACGTGAATATCAATGTCTTCGACTCCGGCCAATCCTTGACTTCACTCTTAGTCGGGTGCCACAACTTTTCCCTCGTTTTGATCAATATGGTCCCAGCAATGGAACCATTTGTTGGCTAATTTTCCTAACTCACGTGACCCAGGTTCTATGTAGCCCGTCAACCCAACAAACACCCGAGATACCAGCTCGAAAGAGCAAGCCTCATCGACAATGCTTGCAAAGAAGGAGCAGTCTCACCCGAGATATGTCTTCGATGGGTAACCACCGGAACCATGTTTCTATGATTTGTCAAGGGATTATAGTCCCTTGGTGCATGGTGTAGGAGCTCAACCAAGTTGTGAGGATGGAGTCATTTTCTCCGAACTGTAGCACACAACACACATATATTTCATTAACTACTAATGGCGCGACACAGATTCAACCTAAGTACTTTAAACATAACTGAATACAAGAGCAAGCTAACAGATAGGCGCAATATAATAGATGCACAACAACGATTGCGCTGCAACCATAACTAATATTCAAATGCTGTGCATGATAACCTATTCATGCATTCAGACTCTTATTGACATTGCGACATTCATTCAACCATAACAGGACTTGCATCATAAGAATAAATAAACATACACAAGAAATCATCAACACACAGGAGAATTCACATGGAAACCCATCTAGGAAAAACCACAAGGCGCTCTTCATCTGGCATGAGAAATATATGGCACCTTCAGCGTGCATTTGACTGCAGACTGTCCTAGATTTAGATTTTCGCTCAGACTGCCTTTTGCTCTCATGCTATCTATCTTATTTCTCCTAACAACTGCTACCCTCTACTGATCCGCACACGGCCTAGATCAACTCTCCTCGCCTTTGTGCCTCTCTAGCAGTGCTTCTCTTCTACTGCACTACCTCTCACTGCATCCTGCAGACTTCCTGCTAATCTACTACACGACTTCCCCGCCTTCCCTCTACTAACTCACTTAAAACAACTAACAGTGATTGACAAGCCATCACAGAGTAAGCTAACAGAAACTACCAATCTAAAAAGCAACATTTTAACTATTAAATCACTCCTATTTATACTATTTTACATGACCACGCAGGATCGTCTTCATACAAGAAATCCGTTAATTATCACCATCGATTGCCCCTCAGGCTATAGCTATGGCGATCATGACTTGACACGAGGCACTAGCGACCTTACTTATAGCATGCGTTCACTCGTGTGGCATCCACCGACTTAAGCCGACTTCAACACCCATGATCATCCTGTCGCTTTCGACCGTCATTCTACACTTGTGCTACTACTTTACCCTACGGCATCTTCCTTCCGTGTAGTTTCCCTTTACCGTGCAGGTGACATATTTTGTGCCTATTCCTCCTTCTGCGTACATTTATTCTTCCATGTAGTTTCCTCTGTCCGCACTTATTTCCTTGTCTGCACGGATTTCTTCTATTCCTGCCGTGTGCTTCTTTTTCCTTGCTTGTGCTTGCACGGTGGACTGACTCTTGCGCATTTCTTCGTTTGTGCTTATTTCTTGTGTGCTTTTCGCAGGCCCAACATAACAAGGCTTGGCGTTCTCATACCAAACATTATGCACTCGTACCTTAACTACTCTATTTAACTTCATATCAAAACAAGGTTGTTTAACCGTGAAGGTGCACAATTTAATTGGTATGTAGTATCGAACAATATTGAAGAGTTGTGTCATTTAATTGAATAAGATGATATTTTTATTTGAGAAACCAATGTTTTCTTGTGAACTTGTTAAAAATTGATCTTGATAGCACATGATCAATTCTATTGTGGTATTTTAAATTATTTTTCATATTAATTGTATGGAAAACATATATAAGAATTCTAACAATATGTATACTTTTTTTTTATAACTTTTACCATTTCAATGCCTATAACTATCCTAAGAACAATCAAACTCCTAGATTTTAACAAACATATAAATCACTGACATTTAGTTGTATAGTTCTTTATTCAAAATATTCTTTAGGCATTTTGTATGACTAATAATGAATAGTTCAGTTAGATAGCTTACATGCAAGAAATTGTAGTCCACTTTCATCCACCTCAATGCATTCAAGAGATATTTTGCACACACGGCTTAGTTGTAATGACAATCACAGACCTAAGTCTAACACTCTTCATTACTATGTTGTGGTGTCACACGAAGTTTTTATAAACCTTCAATATCTTGAAAATCAAAATTGGGAGAACATTGGGCATGTTCATGGGTAGTTTGAGGAATGTCTAGCTGTTATACAAGATGTTGTAGCACATGAAATTCTTCACCAAAAGGGTGTGCAACAATTACCTCTCTACTTTCATCCTCTATATAATTATCTCCAACCAAAGGTCGCATGTTTTCCTTGTCAACAACAACTTTTCTAGATGAAACAAATATTAACAGATGAATTGGTGTTGGAATTGGATTCCCCTATATTGAAATCTTGCGTTTTTATTGATGTAATGGACTACAAATAACTAAGGGATTTGTGGGCTAGAAATTATAATGGCCTGCACTAAAATCCTACATTTCCCCATACCTAACCTATAATTTTCACTTCCTTCCAAGATTTTTTCACTAGGTTTCTCTGTCCTTAAAGAATTTCTTTATCAGTTATGTTCTTCTCCATTTTGACATTATTCGTCAACAAAAAATACACAGAAGTGGCTTTCAAAATACACAAAAATCATAAAATTGTTTTTTGTTGTAATTTTTTGCAAAAACAATCTCAATTTTTTTAGAGAGATTGATGTTCGTCTTTGTCGTGAGCTGTGTTTATATCCTAAGAATGCACATAAGGTTTGGAACGTGTTTGCACTAATAGCACACACACATTCCATAATGCATGCATGCTAATAATGCACACGTGTTCATGTTACAATGGTTATCCCCTAACACTTTAAAAAAATTCCACCTTAATACTTTGAACTTTTAACCTAATTCATCCATAACCCTATAAACCTTAAAACCTGGCCCTTAACAACTTAGCACAATCACCACAGAAGGTAATTCTCAACCTCCTGTTACAAATATTTTTACCATTAGTAGGATTTCATCACCAAAAATTGGTTTCAAGGTGTTTAGCATGGTCAAGAGAGGAAAAAAAGGTTTGTCCTTCTAATGGGAATATGGACACATTACTAGGATTTTCACATAAAGAATGGATTTTGGGGACATGGCTAAAGAACAAATGAATATTGAGGATTTTATCAATATTAGTTTTTTCACACAATTACTAGGCTTTTTAACATAAAGAATATAACTCTTAGGAGCTTTACTAATGGTTATGAACAATGAATAAGGCCTCCAAGTTGGAATATGGGAAATATTAGTATGTTTTTTCATAACAATAATTATTTTTTAGGGCCTCTACAATGGCCAAGGGAGGAAAACAAGGTTCATAGACCCAAAATTAAGAATGTTGGATTGAAGAACCATAAACTAGGCCTTGAACAACAACAAAAAAAATGTTCTCTCTAAAGGTATTCGACCTTAGAGTGGGATATCGTTTCACACCAAGTATGGGATTCTAGGAATTTATGATGAACAAAGAATGAAAACAATGACCTTGCGACCTAAATGAATCCTCTTTGGACAAATGCCCATGGACGAGGAATTTAGACTAGGAATATGGGTACCATAATGTTTTGCACAAACAAAATGGGTTTTAGAGCTCTATTATTGTTGGTGGAGGAAAAAAAGGATTTAGTTCCTAAAAAACGCTTCATGTGCTCAATGGCCTTGGACAAGGCCTTAAACCACCACCTAAATCCTATTTTGGGTATCTTTAGCCTCTTGGTGGGATATGCTCACCAAAATCAGCTTTCGCGCACCATAGTTGGGTCCCCGAGACATCGAGTTTAACCTTGAGCGTAATTAGAAGGATTTTTCCACCACATATGCATATTGTGTCACCTTAACCATATTTAAGGAATGAGTGTAGTGTTCTTAGGCCCCATTTAAATATTCTACAGATCAATCGTCATGAAGTATTCCTAAAACAAGCACACATGATATTTGTAGGGGATCGTTGGCTTATGTTAAGGATTCTTTCCCAACTATTTTTCACAACTATTTTTCTTTTAGCAAAAATGTATTATGCATCTGTATAGAAAAATGATTTATTATGCATCTAATTAGGATATGGTTTTACCATGCATCTGTTCAATAATCATTCCTATTATGTTTTCAAAACTAGATATTTTTTTATGTTATTACATTCATGCCTGTAAAATACCAGATTTAGTTCTTAATGTATCTTTGATCAGTCATCCATACCCGAATCGAAGGTTTCTAGTGAGGTGTTTTTTTATAACAACTAGTAAATTGAACACAAGCTATTGTACATCTAGTTAAATGTTACAAACTAAATTTGCTTATATTACAACACAATATTTTAAATAAAATTATTTAGAGACCATAACCATACTAGGATATATATATGGGTGATTCCATGGAGGTGGGTAACACTTTTTGGCCAAATTTGGTGATGAAAACCTGATTTTTTACTCATGTGTTAGATAGAATCCCTCAAAATGCATATATTCCATGTGAATTTCGACTTGTAGTTAAAAAACAAATTGTAGAATATTATGTTGGCTTCCCATTGATATTTTTTTTAATATTATGATGTCATTTAATGTGTGAAATTTTGCATTTAATGAACTGTGTGACCTTAAAAATTTGAAGAAGTTAATAAGTGGCTTGTGTCCAACCCGAATAATTCAATATTACATTAACAATTAAATATATATATATATATATATATATGATCATGATCTACACAAAATGCACTGTGGTATGCATATTTTTTTGTTAATTTATTTCACAATATACAATTATTTATTTTTTTGAGAAGTGACCACATCTGATTTCAACATCATTTTATACACATGTGTGTCCAGCCTAGTTTTTTTTCACTATTTTCAAAAATTGAAAAACTAAAGATTCCCTTTTGAAGAGGATGCGTCGATGTGCATTTTTAAGAATTTTTTGGATGTGTATTTTTTACCCTGTGAAATTTTCTTTGAGTTGCTTCGAAGTTGTTGTTAGTTTTTCTAAGTGTAAGTTTTAGAACAAATTAAAAGAAAACCCATATGAATACCAAAATGCATGTATGATACCTCAATGGATAGAGGATTCGGTGATGAATCTATCGGTATAAACTCTGCTCAGTTATGTGCCATGAATGGAATGGTTTACACCCTTGGAAGACATAGAGAAATATTGATTTTTCTGTAAGAGGAATAATTCTCTGTTTTTCAGGTCCTCGATTGAGGTATGTAGCTCGATTGAGGTATTCAAATCCCCCGACCGAGGTTTTAATAGTAACTTGATCGAGGGTTTATTATACCCTTGATCGAGGATCTAATAAACCCTCAAGCGAGCTACTGTTAAAACCTCGGTCGAGGTAGTTATGAAACCCTCGATCGAGCTCTTGTTTTTGTTAAAATCCTAAACAAAAATGCCTAGGAATGAACTTAGGCATTGCTGGCATTAAAACCATTCCAACTACATTTCCAACCACATTTCCCACCTGAATTCCTAAAGGAATTCTATATAAGCTTAAAACATAAAACATAAACATGTTACTAATTTTATCCTTCACAATTCACTAACTTATTTAAAACAATGCTTGTGTTCTAATGCAAAATTAGCATTGTGTATTGTGTGTACATATTGTTGTAGGTATCAATTTGGATTGTTGATCAGCCAAAATGGCAAGCAAGAAACACCGAAGTAAAATATCTACTCGGAATCGAAGAAACACCTAAGAAATAAGAGAAAAAGATAGAGAAAGAAAGAGGAAAAAAGAGCAATCTAGAGAGGAGAAGAAGTTGCAGATCAACCTATAATGGGAAATAAAATTCTATTCCTAACAATATTGGTATGATTTAAAAGTTATGCAATTTCATATCCATATATATAATTTCATTTTCATAGTGATCTAGTTCATATAATTTCATATTGCATATTCATATATTCAATTTCATAGTGTTATAGTTCATAATTTTTAAATATATACGTGTTAAATTGTTTAAAATTTAATTATAATTTTGTAATTAATTCGTAAACTTATATGCATTGTATGTGCATGTATATATACAACCTTCTAAAACCACTTATGTACATGTGAAAAAATGGTATGTGTTGTGAAAGACCTGAAAAAATGTTTAACCGCTACACTAAATTACATATATACAAAGTAAGTGTATTATAGTATGAGTAACTCATTGTCCAATGAAATTAGAGAATGGTCGATGAATATATATAATTATAGTGCTTAATATTCTAGCATAATATCTAGTTCTAAATGAATATGCATATATCCGTTAGCCTCACATAACCTCACATACAAATGAATTTTATAATTTGATAATATAGCCTCACATGTAAATGAATTATAATTTGATAATATAGCCTCACATATATATAATTTTTATGTTAAAAATTACAAAGATTGTTATTAATTAGAGTTGATTGCACCATCATAGGTTGACTTGCATCTTCTCCTCTTAACAATGCACTTATTTTCATCATCCTTTCTATAGGCTTATCTCTCATTTCATTGATTTTAATATGATTTAAATTTCATATTCATTTATACATTTTCATAGTGTTCAAATTCATAATTTATACATATCCTATTACATATTAATATTGCATGTTTTATGTTACATATTACATGTTCTATGTTACACATTGCATATTCTATTATACACATTACATGGTGTATGTACTATGTTGATATTTCATATTGTGCATTGATGAAAATTATTTAAATTTTTCAAATTTAATTAAAAAAATTGGCTATCCCTCATATTAATGAACACACAAAAACCTTTCCATAGACCTCCTATAATGATGATAATTAACATTACAATTTCTATTTAATATAGAAACTATATTTTCATAACAACTCACATAACTTCAATAGCTGTGTGTACAATGATTAATGGAATATAGTATATGTAGAATACATGAAAAGCCTTTGTAGAATTTGGTTCAAGGCTTTGTACACTCTAAATAAGATCATGAATAATTTATAAAAAATGTTTTTATTGAATATATTTCATGTTTAAATTTATTGATATTTTTGGTGACAAACTAACTTACAAGTGACACACTTGATTGAACTTAAGCAATTGTCAAATAATCATGTACAAATGACTAGGAATCATATGTCTTTAAGCATTCACGACAATGCTGATCTCAAAGAAAATCGACAATGACGACAAATTCAAGAATTCATTAGCCTTGAATATGAGATGTAAGAGATCATTGTAAAGATACGAAAATCAACACATATAGAGTATATTCAAGCTTGTATAAATATTTGCTATTTTTTTAACAAACAATGACAATATGATAAGTAAACTAAAATGTTATTCAAGATTGTATTTATTTGTTAATTTGTTAACAAACAATGGAAATATGATAAACTTAAAATAAAATGTTATTCAAGCTTGTATAATTTTTTGCTACTTTTTTAACTAACAATGGAAACATGATAAGTAAAATAAAATGTTATTCTTGAGCTTGTATTTATTTGTTAATTTTTTAACAAACAATTCAAAATATGATAAGTGAAATAAATGTGCATATATGGTTAAAATTGTCAGGGAGATATTAAACAATTATCATTATTTCATCAAAATATAATAGTTTACGAAATTATATTTTTCCCTAGCATGCTTATATGAAGTTATTATTTTTTATGAAAATAGGATTGATTGCAAGCATACACAAACATTGCCTATTCTATGTTAACGTAACTTGTGGACCAATGGATTTTATATTAAAGTTTGTGCAATGGGTGTCATAGGTTGCATAAATACAGACTCACATAAGTGTAAATTATATGTATAAGACACCATGATGATAATCATTTTGATATTCTAAATGATGCAAAACTCTTTGTAATTTATACACCATCTTATCATATTGCCTTAAGGAAGATTTTATTGCAACCACACTTGAAGTTAATTTTATTTGAATGCAATGCATTTTATTTAGATAGTGCTTATATGAAGTTATTATTTTTTACGAAAATAGAATTGATTGCAAGCATACACAAAGATTGGATACTATGTTAACGTAACTTGTGTCAATGGGTTTTATATTAAAGTTTGTACAGTGGGTGTCATAGGTTGCATCAAATAGAGACCAACATTTAAGTGTAAATTATATGCATAAGACAACATGATGATAATCATTTAGACCTTATAAATGATGCAATTTAGTCTTTGTAATTTATACACCCCCTTATCATATTGCCTTAAGGAAGATTTTATTGCAACCACACTTAAAAGTGTGGTTGCAATAAGATAATCCCCAAGGAAATATGATAAGATGGTGTATAAATTACAAAGAGTTAAATTCAATTCAAGAAGGATGAAAACAATTGAACAATAAATTTATTTACATTTAAAGTTATTTTTATTTGAACGCGAAGCAATTTATTTCAATAATTTCACATCTTCCACACATGAGATCTTTTTCAATCCTTGTTGGTTGGGATTCTTTCCTCTCCACTTTTGGGAAGAATACAACTCAGCTTGAAATAGGCTTCATTCACACCCTAAGTTGATCTTCGAAATTTTAAAATAGAATTGCAAATGCAATCTAAGCTACAAACTAAACTGCTCCACACGAGCTCACAAAATAATGTCTAGCTTAGTTAGGGTTGTTGTGGGAAGCCGATAGTACTTGGGTCAGATTTCGATGGGTGTTGATACCGACCCCAGTTCATCATTGTTATAACTAATTTTGTTTCCTCTGTGGACTATTTAACCAAGTGGGTTCACAACCATTTGGAGAGAGAACCTTTGAGAGGCCCAATTACAATCGAGAGGAAGGATGTACGTCTTTAGGGAATTATTTTTTGCACCCACGCGTAGATTTGGAAGACACATTCTCTTGCATACCCCTTATAATGTGAATTTTATTCAGCATTCATAAAATTTAATTTTGGTTCTTTAAAAACAAATCACGCAACCCGTTTGCAGGAAGGTTGTTGCAGAACGAAAGTTGTGAAGTGCGACTTTGGGTCTTTTGAGATCCCGCATCCCGCAACCTGATAGCGGAAAATCTGTTGTGGAAACAGAGTTGCGGAATGATGCTTGCGGAGGAAAAATTGCGGGGAGGCAATTTTAATGAAGAATTTTTCCATTTGGATAAACTTGGCATTCCTGCTAAGTGTAGGAGCCACTAGATCCTGGAGGTGCTAGTTGGGTTGGTTTTGGTCTAACCCCCTTGCACCATTTTTGGTATTAGAGCATAAGGTTGAGTATTGTCTTGTATTTCTGAATATTATGGAATTGTTAGTGTTAAGGATTGGAGTAGTTTTTCTTAAAAAAAAATCGAGATAGTGTTTACCCTTGATTGCTAATAGATTCAGAAAAGAAAATATATTACTAATAGTAAGGTTTTGTCAAGAAGTGACTTGCTGTTCCAGGAGATGGAACTCAGAATTGGGAGAGGTTGAGGAAGGCGAGGAAGAACTATTGGTAATGCCAATCTAAGAGAGGAGATAAGAAGTGTGAGGGAAAGACTGGATGTCTTAGAGACCGGCAGACATCATGAGCACACTAGAGACACAAGTGATGAGCAAGTCTTCGAAGAGGAGGAGGAGACAACTGTTGAAACTCCTGAGGTAAAAATACAAAAATCAATATTTGGTGCAGGTTCAAGTTTGAAGGTTGACTTACCATTTTATAGTGGGAACTTGGATCCAGAGGAACTAATTGATTGTATCAGTGCTATGAATAAGCATTGCCATTATGCCAAGGTAAAGGAAGACAGAAAAGTAAGATTTGTTGTCACAAATTTGAGAGGGCATGCATCCTTATGGTGGGATGTGTTAGGATATTTAGACACTTAGGAGTTAGTTAAGATCAACTTGTGTAATATATCCGTTAGGTAAAAGTGTGTTTCTTTAGTATGCATTAGTATGCATTTGTAAATATTCTAATCCGACGGTCACGATATGTTCTAGACATAGAGTGATCCGACGGTTCAACTTCTCTTAGATCATACCTACCATTGATCTGTGTCTTAACACCCGATTGGTTTATGATCTCTATTTAAAGAGCATAGAGGGTCCTTAGCTAGTTGATCGATTATGAGAAGGTCATGTAACTTTCTTTCTTTTGCATAATAAATTGCTCCGAAGTAGCTATTTGGCCGGGGCCGTGGACTGTTTCCCTCTCGAGGGTTTTAACCACGTGACAAACATTGGTGTATTGATCTGTGATCTGTTTGTGTGAAGCGGCTATTCCTGGTGTTCGGTCCTTTGGGAGTACCCTAACATGGTATCAGAGATTTTATGAAGAGCCGCTTTCGGTTTTGATCAAGATCTGGAACCGGTGTTGCCGAAACTTTAAAAGGGTTTCTGGTTCTGGTTTTTCTGTGCATTTGTGGCCTGTGGGAGCTGTTCCATTGCATCCGGAGCGCCATTTCCATTGGGAAATAGTTTTCGTTTCACCGAAAACTGTTTCCGTTTGTTCCAGAAACACCCATTTCGGCAGATCTGAAGGTATAATGTTACAGTGACGGTTTTGTTTTTTTTAAATATCTCATATTTTATCAGTTTATTATTAGATCTTTTTTGTTTTAGACTCGGACTGTTGTGTTCCCTGGCTGCGTATGCTCTTTGCCGTGCACCTTGCGCGATCGCGGCAAATCAGAAACAGTGAGGGAAAG
>LPNX011041800.1:222058-264958 GCA_001517045.1 Pseudotsuga menziesii | reverse complement strand
TTATAACGCATATGCGATATGAATAATCCATAACGCATATGCGATATAGATTATCCATATCGCATATGCGTTATATCGCATATGCGATATGGATAAGCTATATCACATATGCATTATATCGCATATGCGTTATTTGAAAATTTAAATAATTGGCGGGATTAAGGTTTGGCATTAGGTTTGGAAGCAGCTTTAGAATACCGAACCTATTGGCTAGGACAAATCAAGCAGGGCTATTGCTTGTCTTTTAGAACTATATCAATATGCTCAGATTAGATCCCGTGTTTTGATATGACATACACAATATTTTTTTATGAAAATGTACGAGGTTGTAGAATATGAAATGACGATTCTGAATATATAATTTTTTCCTTCAAAACTATGTTTTATTTATTTATAATTATTTTTCTAAATGACACACGTTTGTTTTCGAAAATACATAAATCAATTGTTTGTTATATAACTTTTGATTTCCATCACCATTTCCCATAAAAACTATATGGTGCACTAGACGAGATCAAGCTCTGTGATATTATATTAATAAATCAAGGATTTCATTAATTTTTGCCCCTAAAGTGTTGCACCCGCACATAAGGTTTTAATTTCAATCTTTTCTGACTTCAATAATTAATAATAATAAAAAGTAATTCATGAAAAATTCCGAATAAACAGTGTTGCACTAGGCCCATATTTCCTTTATATGTATGCAATATTTTATCCCAAATGGACATCATTTACCTCATATATTGTTGCACCCGCACAAACATATATGTTAAGATGTGCTGAAAATTTGAAAACCCACTTTCACGGAAACTAATTTTATAATCATTTGCACACATTTTCTCTGCACAAATTCTATATATTATGAAAGCTGATTCAATTACCTATCTTTTCTCTTTTTACTTCATCTTCAAATAAGTTAGGGAAGTACCCCTAATTGTCACCTAAAGTGGGATTTTTCCGTTTATTCCAGTATTATGTGGCATCTAAAGTGTCTTTAAAGGAGTCCATGATTGTGCATCAGCCCTCCTATTACCTTTACAACTGTTCTATCTAATTGAAGAACTTGCTAAGTGGATGGTTTAGGTTGACCATTAATTTTCTTGTAGACTGAAAGTGGCATAACGTTGACTGATGCTCCTGAATCCACTAAACAATTACGCACATTATAGTTGAAAATTTCAAAATCTAGGAGAAATGTTGGAGTTTTATACTTAAATTTCCCTCCTAAACTAGCCTCACCAATTTCCTCCTCAGGTTGGTTGTCACTGGGAGGCTCCTCATCTAGTGTATCAAGTGCTTTTAAAAGCTTCCCTTTTTGCTGAGGTAAATTGCACATTTCAAACAAAGAGATATTTGTTTTATCCTTTTTAATGTCTTCTACAATATCATATCCCATCTCAGGTTCTTTGAGATTCTTCTTGACATTATCAATCTTAACTTCATTAGGATTAAGAGGTGTGTTGATTTTCTTCAAATCCTGACTTGAAATAATAAATTCAGGTATTTTCACAGTTGCAGTGTTGTTATGTATCTTCTTCATGTTTTCTTGAAGTTTCTTAATCTTAGGAAGTATTGAATTATCCTCTTTTAACAGATTCTAAAATCTTGTTGTTACATTAGTTTCTGGTGTTTCCCCTTGTATCAAAAAATATTCATCTTCCATATCAAACATAGAGACACAGTCCCATAAAACTAAGGTATCTTCCTCTTGTTTTTCCATAGGTTCGTGATCCTTCTCTTCCTCCTTACCAGTTTCTGTCAATTTGGAGTCCAATAATTGATTCGTTACTAATTTCATAGAATTAATCCATTGTGGGAAACTCTTCTCAGAATGAGGATGCTGATAAAAAGTACAAAAATTGTCCATGCCTACATCAGTTAAATTCATTGCTGCGGGACTGTGTGGAGGAGGTTTAGACTGACTATTGTCTTCCCTTTTTTTTAGAATAAATCTTATATGGTTTATGAGCCTCTTTCTCCTTTTCTAAATCTATCACTCTGTTGGATAATTTCTACATCATCTTCACCATCCCTTCGAAATCATGTGATCGCTCATCCTTAGCTTAGTCAGTAATAAAGGTTTCTTGTTTCCAAAAGTCTTTTCTTCTAACTGCATAGGGTCATTTTCTATACTCTCCATCTCATCCTCTACCTTCTCTACTTCTTCATAGGTTTCTGCTAATGTAGGTCTAGCTGATCTTTTGGAAAACATGGCTAGATCAGGCCCAAGAGCTGAGGTATAGTATTCAATTAGATCATTTTTAGATGGTTTATCAGCTGCAGCTGAAATTGTTTCAATAAGCAGCAAACCTTTGAGTGAAATTATGCACTCTCTCCTTCCTTTCTTTCTTTAGAGCACATAATCCTTTCATTAACACTTCATGAGTTTTCTAGATTGCATACTTTCTTCTAAACATTCTCTCAAAAGTATTCCAATCTGTAATTGAATCTGAAAGTAGGGAAAAATACCATGAGGCTACTTTCCCTTTCAGGGTGTGGGGAAACAATCTACAAACCACATATTCATGCTCTCCAGCTCGTAGTCCTTCTACAGCCAAGTAAAAACTCTACAAATGATCATCTATCAGAATTACTTCACTTGGTTCAAACTTAGGTAACATCTTGTCAAAATCCTGACGCAAATCATGTAAGGGAGGTGTCAAATTTAAAGGTGACCTAGCCCTCCAAGAAGGTTGTGGAGGTGGTTGGTTTGCATTCACATTAGCCATGAGTCTGAGTGGAGTATGAGGTTGTAACTGAATAGGGGTCTGGAAAGGTGAACAGTAAGGTGAATCTGGATCTAATTGATCTAAAGGTTGGTAAACTTCTTGTAAGGCTGCTTCTACCAATTCTTCAAGATATTCTACCAACATGGAGTCTTGTAATTGAGAGCGATATTTCTTCTGGCACTCTCTTCTAGGTAGGATAGAGATAATAGGTAATCCTCCAATATTTTTCACATATGCCCTGGTAATTATTCTTAAAACATCAACCACTTCCCTATCGATGAGATACAAATATCCTTTTTCTTTATCTTCAGGAGTGGGTTTGTGGAGCAAACTGTTTTCAAAACTGTCACCGATGGAGTGATTTCAAAAAAGCACGATTCCTCAGCCAGCCATGCATTGGTGGACCTCCTTCTAGCACCAAAAAACTATTGAGGCCTGGAAAATAGCAGGTAGCAATAGTAGGGATTCTCCCCAATAAACGTTCCCAATTAGCTCATTATTGTTTGGTATGGGGAATCCGTCCAATTTACGGTCCGTCTATTGTAGGTCAAGTAACAATTAAAGTGTTTTACCGGTTACGGCATGATCCACCGTGTATGTTTTTAGTTTTTTAATGTTTAGGTATGATGTGCAAGTACCCAACTAAATGCATACGATAGAGATAACGAGGAGGGTCATGATGTGATGTGCAGGTTCTTACCTCTCGTCTTACCCTCGCGCTTCTAAATCAAAAACAACAAGAAACTAACTAAGACTCACTAACCTATCCCTAGGGAGAAAAACTATCATTAATGCTGAGTAATGTACTGTACTGCAAGCATAAAGAAAAATCACAGATAGTTGATAACGTTTTTGAATACATGAATAACAATAAAAATATAAACAACAAGATAGCTTATTGTTATTTAAACATTCATTACTCAATGCACAAATTTCACAAAATTAAACCAGAGCACATTCATAACATGAAAGAATTCAATAAGTTAGAATGATCTCACAGTTAATGGAAACAAGATAAAAAATAAGTAGTTCATATCCAACTCACCCATAGCAAATATTTGAAAATCCACAGATCTTTCTCCAGCAGAGACATATAACTCTTTATTGTAAAATGAATTAGTTCTTCTTACAATACTTTCTCAAGATAGTCTAGAAAAAAGGTTCTTTCTATCTAAAACTCTCCTATATTTATACCCAAAAAAACCCTTGGGCTTCCCCTCATTGTCTCCTGAGCTTCCCCAACCTTTCTTTTTCCAAAATTTATGTAGCTTGTGCACATAATTAATACAATATATTGCATTTTAAATCAATATTTCCAAAAAAATTTATGAGGAAGGGCCAGCTTGCTTGCTGATGAACTTCTTCCATGCATAAGCATCTGCTGCTATGCCTTCAAACCCGGAAGGTTCAAGAAATCGAATGTTAATTTCGTATTTGGTAGCTTGGGTCTTGACCCCCTCTATCCTAGAAGGACTTAGGCGCAACTGGTCTTCTAATAAATTTCTGCTCACAGTTGCATGTGCTACTACATTTTTCAATATCCATTCATCTAGGTCCTTGACCTACTGGATTTCTTTCTCATCTTCTTGGTACCTATCCTGTAAATGTTTTAGAAACAATTCATGCTCAGGTAGCACATCCAACCTCTTTTCTGCAGAATTCTGTCATTGATTTTATGTGGAGAGCATTCTCCTGTAAAATTCAGCACATGTTGCCTTTGTCTTTCACTGTTTTCTTGAATTCCTCTACTACATTAATTGCAAATTCTGGTAATTCATATTCCTGCTTTAACATTTGCTGATATTTTACGGCTAGGTCTGTAGGAGATTCCTTCTTGGTCTCTACCCATATCATTCTTCCTTTTAGAATATCCAAAATATCCTGAGACCTATCCAGGAAATATGAGGTGGTATCTACAATTTATTCTATCCTGGTATCTATCTGCAAAATTTTGCACCTTTCATCTTCTATCCGTATTTGTATTTGATGGATCTTTTTTCTTTGAATTAGAGCATGCTCTTTCAAAGGTTGGATGTCAATTTTCTACTCCATAGAATCCTTAAGGGATGCGGTCAATCAATTTTTCTACTCTTTTAAGGATACTACCTGCATCTAATACTACTTCCCCTTTTCCTCTGCAGTAGCCTTCTCCATTTCAAACTCAGTAACCCTGCTCTCCAACTTGTTCTTCTCTCCACTTAAATTTCCATATGATAATTGAAGATTATACTTTTCATTCTTTAACATATGATGCTACAGCTGTAGCTTTTGTAATTCAGCTAAGGTAACTTGAGCACCCTTCTCTGTGTTCTCTGCAGATATTGCTAGAGCATTTTTATCTGCTTGTAGAGTTTGGTATTATGTTCTTGAAGTCTTGAATTTTCCCATTATATCTTCATATTTTCTCTTTAGCTTTTGGCTCGCATCTCTTTCCTTCTTTAATGTTTCCTTTAGCTAGGCCGCATTCTTCCATGACTCCTCTAGATCACTCATCATCCTATCCATGTTGTCTTCAGTTGCTAGGGTTAAAGCTACCCCAACTCTTGCTATCAAACGTGGATCTTTATGCGTACCATGTACCAATGTTTTGTCTATCACCATTTTTCCTGACTGTCCCCCAGTATTTATCTTCTTCTCAGTTCTTTTAACAATTATTTTCTTTTCTTTGTCATAAAAAATGGTATTAAAATCAAGAACCTCCTCCCCTTCAGTAGGCATGAAAGGGATCAAATTTATTTCAGAACCTGAATCTTTTCCTAATGTGCTGCCAGAAGATACAGCAAGTTCCAAGGGATCAGGATCAGATAGTCCTTGCTCTTGATCTATTTAGTATTGTACTCCTTGTGCATCAACTTGCTCTATAGTTTGCTGATCCTTTTGGGATTCTGTTAGTCTCAAACCCTCACTTTCTTCTTGTTTCTTATTTATTTCAGCTTCTTCTTTTCTTTTTCTTTCTTGTTCTTCTTTCCTAGCTACTTCCACTGCAGCTTGCTTCTTTTCTTCCTCTTCAATTCTTAACCAATTTTTTTCTTCCTGTGCTAATATTCTAGCATCTTCTTCCCTTTTCTTTTCCTCTTCTTCTTCTAACTTCTTAGCCTTTTCTGAAGTCTTGCCTTTTCCACCCATAGTACTTTTTTTTGCTTGAATCTTTTCTTGAGGGCGGTTATGTTCTTTGCATTTCGGAATGTCTCCTCATCTTTGTCCCAGAAGTTAGTATATTCAAAATGAATTCCTGCTTCTTTGCAGTATTCAGCTACTTTGTTATGGGAGTCATTTCTATGAAAACTCCCCTCTCTGAAGCGAAAATATTCTATCTCTTTAACAAATTATGTTGCCTTCTTTACCCTTGAAAACTTATAGCTTCCAAGTAAGAAGGGCACTGCAGGGTATGTTTCCTTCTTATGTTCAAACAAAAAATCACCTACTCCATCAATGTATAGTTGTCTGACTGCCTCCTTGTGGAGTACATACTCTGTGGCATATTTTGGGAGTAGGGAAGGAACGCTGGAGCCACCATACATCCTTACATATAATCCATCCTCCATCAAATAATAATCTCCAACCTCCTGTAGGACTTTAAATGCCTCTTCAGACATGAAATTACATTCAGTCAGGAAAATTAGGGTATATAAGGGCATAATAAAATGCTTGCAAATTTCCCTGTAATAACTGTGATACTTATGTGCCCACAACAATTTATAGGCTGCGTATACTAGGGTTTTGTCCTTCTCCCAATTACATATAAAAGAAGGAAAATATTTGGTGCACAATATGCAATCAATTAGGATAGAGCTCATATAAAATTATGATTCCTTTTTAGATACTCCTCCTAAAGCTGTTGATATACATGTAGAGAGGTTGTTCGACACTATATTTTCCCAGTTTAATATGGTTCCTTCGGTATCCATGTAAAAGATAACTGGTATCCAACCTATCTTGAAGTTCTTCCCATGTGCTCTACCAAAAATCCTATTGAGCATCAATGCAATAAACATGTAGGGAGCATGGAGAGTAGAGGTGTCATATTCTTCGAGATGTCTAGTTCGAAAATTCTTTCCTGGTATCATCATTCTCTTTACAATTTCTACCAAGCCATATCTATCTCCTTCAACCAACTTTCTTGTTAGGTAGACCTGTGGTGAAGGTAAATGGTATGCCATGAAGACATATGCAGGGCTATATGCAACATAGCCTTGCTTTGAAGTGTTTTCCAGAATCATTGTCGTCACATCTGCCTTGGGTAGAATCCAACCTATTACTTGTGAATAGGGAAATAATTTAGGCCTCATAGCTACTTTCATCAAGGCTGACTTCTCCATGTTAGCATAGACCGTCAGTTCCTCAAACCCAGCATTCAATACATTCTAGTTGGAGATCATTCTATAAATTTCTCCCTACTTGTAGTATGGTTCAACTCCAATGGTTTCTTTGGTATATTCATAGATGAACTCTACTTTAGTGAATATTTCTACTTCAGGCTCTCCTTCAGCCATCTGAGATTTTTTATTCTATCTCTTTGACATGTTGCTATTATAGCAATCAACCTGTCATAGTCAAAAAAACATGTTTTAGGCTAACTAAACTCTTAGCAAGTGCTTATAGCAACACATAATAAAATATACTTACTTATTTACCTCTTCTACATGCATGCTTGTTAACATAGGTTGAACACAGTCTTTGTAAATGAAACATTTAACAAGGAAAAAAAATCCTGGAAACTGCTCCCTAAAATTTGCCTAAGCTCCACTATGTCAAAAACCTTAATCGACAGAACAACCTCTCTCTCACACAGGTACTTATCAGACCTATTCTACCACTGGATCTCAATACCAATCTCAATCTCAAAAATACTAAACCCTACACAGCAATCGTCCTCAAGAAAAAACCCTCATGTGTCCCACAGGAAAGAATCGTTGCAAGAAGAATGGGTTACTAACCCCTGGCCAATCATGAAAAGACCAAGAAAAGGGTGGTGCAGATAGTGAAACGCTTGTCTGCACCATGCCCTAGCAACTCACACCGACACAAACATGTCCATAATGCTTCAAAGGTATACAGACTCAGAACTCCCACCAACTGAAAACTCAATAACGGGATAAAATCCCTCTGCACTTATAAAACACCCACGAAATCACTGTAAGGAGGAAAAAATATTTTTAACCTCCTACTCGGGAAAACCTAACCTCCGGAAAACTCAAAACCTAACTTCCAACACACTTAACGGTTCAAAAATCAATGAATACTATCCAAAGTGACAGGGCTATGGGTAAATCTAACTATCAAGAGCGATGAGAGTGACTGGATGGGTTGAAAATCCATGGGTACAAAGAAAACGAACCAGGTTTTGACAGCTATGCACGCGTGACTTCTCCAGGTTGCTTCCACGGTGAAAACGACAAATCCAATGCGAATGACAAGTCACAATTCCAATAAAACAATATAACACATGGCCTCTATATATATAACAACCACGGGAAACTTATCTATGGACAAACTTAAAACAATCGAAAGGATAAACTGGAGAACTGCAACAATGGTGGGCGCAAACAGAACTACAGACCCGGGATACAATAATTCCATCGGACATCGAAACTACTAACCACTATGCTTGGAACCCAAAATGATCCTCCTCTGCAACGTCGGCAATGATAGACACTAGGAATCCAGCTTAATCCAGTCAAACATCCCGACAGTGATATAAACATTATCAGATATCGGTACCACTAGGTTCTAAGCTCGAAAAATTGAACCTGAGGAGAAGAGAAAACGAGCTCCATTGTATCGGCGAGGGAGTCCAGAAGCTCTCCGGCAGGTTAGACAGTTTGGCTTCCACAACATCAGAAAGATAGTCCACTATCCTTCCGATATCGAAAGGATAGTCGACTAATCTTCTGATACAAAAATGAAATAGACCAATTTTTTCTAAGGAAAAACTAAACTCAGGGCAGCTTAGGTGAAAACAAAATACTCCTAGGCCAGATTTAATCAAAACAAATAAAAATGGGGGCCCTAAATTTGAAAATTTTGGGGCAAAAAGTTACAGCTTCAACAGAAAGGTTTTATTATCTTCTCTCCCGCATTGACTAACAAAACTCTCACATTATACACTTGAAGGGGAATTAGCCATAACCTTTTTATCCTCGGAATTAGTTGGATAAAAAGAATATCCTATATAAATCAGGAGTTATCACATTGTTCTAGTTCTCTAGGGAATTCTAACACAGTTGAAATTTGTCAGTTAAGTATTACTTTGTAACCCTGGAACTAACTAATCTTATCTTACCCAAAGTGAAGGCTAATCGGCTTTAACGTTGAGAGATTTGTCTAGTGATCTTGTGTAGAAGTCAACGTTTGATGCAAATCTCCTAACACTCAAGTCCAACAATCTAAATTATGGATGGATCGTATGATTTGGCACTTGAGTGATGCCCAGTCCTTGCACTCCATTTTTTTAATAGCCTTGACTTTCCATCTTTTATTAAAACCTCATCTAGTTTTTCCTATATTAGCTATTAAGGGGTAAATTATGTCGTATCACCACATAGCTTCACTATGCTTCCTATTTACTTTTACTTGATTCAATATAATTATTTACCAGACTTTACCTCTCCAACCTTTGTTATCGTCCAATTAGCATTGCACTAGCTTCAAAAGTTCTATTAGGTTCTTAGTAGGGACATCAATATAGAAAGAAAATGTATCATTAGTAAAATACTTACTGAAGGAGACATTTGAGCATAAAAGAAAAAAGTGAAACATAAAAGCAATAATTCCCAACTGAGAATGCATGTCTAGGCCTCTCGTTTTCTTCCTTTTATTCTGGTGTCCTTATGCCAACTTGAACCCTCAAAATTATTCAAGGAGCATAATAGCCTAAAATTATTGATCATGGAACATATTCTTATTAAACTCCTTGCACTCTGGTTATTTAGAATTAGTGTATGTAGCTACATTATAGCTATACAGTGAGTGACAGAATTGATGCTTCAACATAGCAAGTTTAGGTTATCCCTTTCCTCTAAGGAATGGTATAGATTGATCGTAGTTGCCTACACACCTTTAGCCTTGACCAATTATCTGACTAGCTATACGATAAGTAAGGGGGGAAGGTTTTTCCTCTCATGCTTTACATCAATTCTTTGAATTTGAACTTTCTACTTAACTCCAACAATTTATTACAATCGTCGATAGAGTCTTAATGCATTAACAATTATCAATCAATATCCACTGATAATTATAAGTCAACCAGGTTTCTTTTCTTCTTATTTTGTTTTATATTTTTTTTCACGCTATCATATTCCTTGTTTATAGAATATATATCCATCTATATATATTTTCTTGTTTAAAACGTTGTTCATGATTTAGTCACTACATGATAGTTAGAATAATAATAAATGTAATTATAACTTCATCTATGTTTTATATTTATGCAGGTATTTTATAGAGAGTTTGGAAATGCAACCCAACTATGGGTGAAATCATGAACCTAGGTGTCTATTCCGTGAGAATCCACTTTTGAAATCCGTATTTAAAACACTTTCGGATGAACTATTTTTTTTTCAGCCGAACTATTTAAACTTTTCGACAAAACTTTTTACTTTTTTTCGGCCGAATAATTTAAAAACCTTTCGGCTGAACCATTTTTTTGGCCGAATTTTAAAACTAACAGTGAACCTCGTGATGTGAGGTTTGTAAGTATTTCCGAAAAAATATTGTTCGGCAGATTTGTTTTCATCTGAACGTTTTTTTGGTCGAAAAAGATGTTCAACTGAACAATGTTTTCGGCCGAACAATATTTCAGCCAAAAAAAGGTATATATATTTTTAATGAATCAACTGTTTCCAATTGTGTTGTTTGTTATTTTTTCCTGTGCCTCACCTCGACTCTACCTTGACTCTACCTCGCCTCAGCTCTACCTCGTCTCAGCTCTGTGACACCTCCAACTCTGCGTCACCTCCTGCTTTTCCTCGCCTCCTACTCTATGACGCCTTGCCTCGGCTCTACCTTGCCTCGCCTGTTAGGCCTCGGATCTACCTTTGCCTCGCATCACCTCGTCTATTAGTCCTCGTCTATGCCTCTGTCTCACCTTGGCTCACTTGTTAGGCCTCAGCTCTACCTTTTCCCTGTCTCGTCTCGCCTCGCCTATTAGGCCTCAGCTCTGCCTATGCCTCGACTATGTGTTAGGGGTTCGCAATGGTGGTGCTCTGCTTGTGTGTTGTTTCTCGGTGGTTTTGCTTCACCTATGTGGTGTTTCGTGGTGGTGATGCTCCACATGTGTGGTGTTTCGCGATGGTGGTGCTTCACGGTGGTGGTGCTTCACTTATGTGGTGCTTCGCCTGTGTGGTGTTTGATAGTGCATTGCGGCTTTGTGGTGGTGGGTGTTCTTCACGGCTTGTTAGCGTCCATCTGTGGGCTTCATGGTTTCCAAGTAAGCTATTTAATTTTGTTTAATTTTTCATTTGCATTAAATTTTCTATTAAAAAGTAGAAATTAATTTTGTTTTCATTGCTATTAAATTTGCAATAAATGTAAATTAGCTTTCTTTCAAGTTGTGTATCCATTTAAAGAAGCAATATTCCTAAGTGAAACTCTTATTTATGCCTTATTATTAACTTAATTAGTGTAAGACTTCTTAGATGTCTATATTCCCATTGTTTTGTTTTCATCTACTTAATTCAATACTAGTACTAGCCATTACTAGTTTATTACTAGTTATGGAATGACAGTAATAGTTAAGCCTAATATATGATACCTAATTACAATGGGATAACATATTACTAAGCTAAGCAATTTAGTGTTACATCGGTTCTACACTAGCAGCAATTTAGTGTTACATTGGCTCTACACTAGTTATTGTTACTAGCAGCTATGTACCTTGCTTCCCTCTTTCACTAGTGAGATTACCACTCTTTTGGTTTTCAGAGGTTGAGGCTCTGCCTGTGTTGTTCTTTAAAATATTATATGTAAGAGGCTAGCTGAGGTGAAATTAAAAAAAATTAATTAGATAAAATATGAATATAACTTATAATAAGTATAAAAATTGGAATAGAAAATATTTAAAACAACAGCATCTACCAACAACTTTCAATATGATTTTGTTTTAAACATTAACCAATAGTTAATACTTTTTGCAAATTTATCTTAGGAAAACACACAGAACTACAAACTGGGTTTTCGGACAGTTCCGGTGCAAACACAGTTTTGGTGCAAACACATAGAACTACACTGAGCTACAACTCAACAACAATAAGAGCATAATATTCCTCTGTCTGTTAAATCCCTTACTAATCCGCAAGACTTAAACCTCTTTATATGCATTCCTTAATTTAAAAGATCCTAGGTCGAGCCGGTTTTGGAAAATATCCAGTTAAATATTTCAACAAAAAAAAATTTAAAACTCTATGGTATGTTAGTGCTAATTATTTTATTGAACTATGAAAAGTTATGACATGCAGTTATTCAACTATAATCCCTAATTAACCCCTCTTGCTACTCCCTAATTAAAATTCTAGAAAGGCTTTTTCACATGGGCCTAATTTCACAAGTACCTTCAGTTTGCTATTTCATTATAGCCATACAAAAAACCAAAGCATTCTCTGTTATGTTTGAAGTAAAACTACATTTTCGAGCAAAACCTGTAATCTTCCTTGAGAGCACAAAACCGTAAACTAGAGTCTATATAATGTCATCTATGCGTAAAAGTATACTAGTGTTGATTTCATCTATTATTTATCTTTGTGTCTATTTAAACCTTTGTAGATTCCAAGCCAAACCTTAATAATTTCATTAGAACCTATACATAGAAAGAGCTTGAATCTGTTACCCCCCTAGGTTGTCAAAAATTCCTACCATATGTTCCTTTACATTTAGTGTGCTTTAGTTTACAAATGAGACACGTTTCCATGAAGTTTCTTTGAGGTAGATTATTTGGTTTGTCAAGGATAATTTCCTACCATGACAACTATGAATAATGATATCATGATATTGTGCATATGCTTGGTTCAATATTCTAAGATATTATCTTTTTCTATTGTTCAATTGTATGTTCTCTCAATTTATGTTGGTTGTTCATGTTACATAGTAGGTTGTTCCAACAAAGGTGTGCCTTGGAGCACCAACCCATGGGCATAAAAAACTAGATGGTGGAGACTTCATCACACTAAAGGGGCAGTCAGCAAAGCCACTAAGCCAAGTACTTTTGAGAGTAAAACCAAAGTTGTTGTCCATGTTCAGTCCAAGGGGTAAAAATCTCTCAAACATTATATCCATATAATAAATCCCCCTTTGGTCTATACAATCAAAACTTTTGACCCCTTGCTCTAGCCTTATCCTTATATGGACAATGAAGTAGCTCTAGTGCGTAACACACTCCATATGAATCAAAGTACATCAACAAAAAGGCTCTAAAATATTTCTTTTTTCCTCACCAACATTTCCACAAGATTAATAACTTGATGTGGATTGATCGTATTATGTTTTATACACAATAAGTATATTCAATTGTTTTTTTCTTGTCCTCAAAACTTCTTATGGGCTAATATACATTAGTTCATTGGTGCTTATTTTGATGTTTATAGGAGATATATAGTAGAGATGGTTCGAGACAAGGTGGTCACTCATTCTTCAAGTCGAAGATGTACATAAACATCTAAGACAAGGACCCCTAATACCACACCTACATCTACTGAAAGACCTTCAAATGTTCGCTCTTGAAGATGGTCTGAATCATCTAGAGATTCTAGCGTATTATATCGAGACACATTAGGTATGTGTTTGAAATTTATGCACATGCAAAATTTATGAGTATGCGTGAATATTTATATTTGTTTATATTCTTGTTCATTGATTTTAGTAAGTTTCATTAGCATTTTTCTTTGTCGAGACATGGCATAATAGATTGTCTTGTGAGAGTGGTTTGATTCATCATCTCATGACTGTTTTCCCTCTTCTGGTCATTATTCTAGAGAACGACCAATGAACCACCAACATTTTATTGGTAATATGTTACATATATATATATATATATAATCTATTTAAATAAATTACTAATTTGCATGTGTATATATATGCTTGTGTCTTTATGTACTAAATTATACATGATTACATGTGTAAATGTAGAGGATCGTGGCTCTGCTGAGGGTTATGATGATGCATTCAGAGAGGCTGGGAGTGATGATGCATTCAGAGAAAATGAGGGTTATGCATTTGGAGAAAATGAGGGTGGAGATGTTGAGGATGTTGCAAGGGACCAAGAGCAAGGTCATGCAAATGCTCGAAGAAAGGGTCAAGGTTGGAGAAGGGCTAGTATTGAACAAGCACATGGTTGTCATCCCATGACCATTTATCATTCAGATATAGCCGATGCTCTTCCTTGGGAAAATGAATAGGTTTATATCACCCTTGAACAATGTACAACCCATCATAAAAAATTGAGAGATGATCTTGCTAGCTTGGAACTCCCAACAGAGAGTCGACAAAGCTTGCAAATACTTTTGGAATCTTTAGGCAAGTTTATTAGTGCCTATAGAACTTTTGGGCCAACAACATATTGTTTTATTCACTTGATGTGAATGAGGAGGGCTTAGGTGATGGGTCTTGACAAGTGGGTTGATGTAGAGAAGAGGGTATCAAAAGTAGATTCCATTTCAATGTTTAATTTTAAAGAAGGACCGAAGCAGAAAATGTCAAAGGTGCAATATTTCAAGTAGCCCAAGATTGCACACCATTTATATGATAGATTCTTGGATTCCTATGGTATATTTCCATGGAATGATAAAGTGCCACATTATTTTATGAGATTTTTTTATGTGGATTTTTTTTAAACATGAAGCCAGATTACACAGATGTGTCCAAATTTTACGAGGTTGGAAAAGGTAGGACGTATGAACGAGAAGGAGCCTATCACAATCCATTGTTTCCTAAGCCTACACCTCATTTGGTGCCTCGACCACAGAGAGTTGTTACATTAAAATCAGAGATGGAGGCACCCTCTCAGATTGGTCTAGAGGTCAGAACCACCATAGGAGACAACTTACCATCTGCTCTAATGGCTGTTGATGTGGGCATGGATCGACATAGAGCACGTGCTCATTCTCATGCACATTTTTATTATAAAACAGACAATGAGGTAGATTCAATGAGCCTTTAATATGCCAAGGCATATGCAAAACATTGTCGAGATGGATTGTTTGATTTGCTCCATCGCGAGGAAGGAGGGAGGGGGGAGGTATGTGAGAACTTTATGTTTTCCTCATAATTTTTAAATCCCATTTTGTTAGTTTATCTAAATAATAATGAACTCATTTGAATTGCAGCTCACCCAAATGTTGGATGAACGTGATTTTATGGTCAACTCTAGTGTTAACCTAGGGCCATTGAAAGAGGTACATTTTCATAAATATCTATAAAATTTTATATGTTCTTATTATTGACATGACACCTTTTTTCACTATTGAAAGTTTGTTTGTGTTCATAGGTTCCAATCCCGTCGCCTAGGACCATGGGTATTGGGCGCCTCTCATCATCAATTTTGGGAGACATTCCTAGTGTCTCCCAAGATTTGGAGGTAAATCAAGCACCTTTCAAATGTTTTAGTAATGATTAAATGTTTTTTTAATGATTAAAAACAATTGACATTTTATTTAATTTTGAATTAAGTAACATTTAAATTACATGTTTTAAATGTTTAAGTAATGGTATTTTAATTGTAGGTGGGTAAACGTATTGTACAACCTTCCATGGCTGTGGATGTGGTGACCTCTTTGGGTGTTGGCCTCACTCAGGTATATTTATTCTTTTTTATTATTTTAACTTCAAATTGTATTTTTATTTACAGTATAAAATTTATATATTGAAGCTTAATTATATGTTGCATGTGTTATATAGGTCAATCTCCAAGAGAATGTGGAGAGTGATATCCATATAACGGATATCACATAGTTATATATGTTTTTATACATGCGAACTTGTTGATTTGACATATTCCATGTCAAAACTTTAAACTTAAACTTATGAGTTTAACTTATATATTTTAAACATATATATAATTTTGGACCATTCATATATTTTTTTTGGGGAAGTTTTTGGTTTTAAATGATTTAATTTAATTAGTATCTTAAGATGTGTTTGATGAGATATATACTAAATTTTTTATTTGTCTAATTAGCATGGGTTTAGTATCTTTAAGTGGCTTTGTTTTATTTGATCATCAAACACAAGATAAAAATATATGTAATTGATAAAGTGCTCTAGCATGACTTCATTGGTTGCATTGGTTGTATGATTACACCTAGAACTTTGATGTTTCTATGCAAAGTGTTATCCCTCATCATGCAAGGGTGTTCACTTGTGAATTTTTTCACAATTTCAACAGTAGGGGATTCATTTGATATTTTGGAGTTTTGCTTGATATTGTGGTGCTAGCCTAGATGTTAGTGGTTATGGTTAACAATTGGTAGTTGTAATGTGGAACAAGTGTACCTTATGGAGTTTAAGGAGGTTGTTATAGCTTATTCTTTCATGTAACTTTATCTAACAACATAAATGGGCCAAGGAGGAACACTGCAATGGTTTAATTCTAGGCAAACTTCGATAGAATAACCAATGATATACTTGTAGCATTTAGCATGTTAGTTGTTGAATCTATCAAACCGTGTAGAATATTTGGGACATATATTTTTGGCATCCTTTAGGTATAGATTTGTGGTCATTGCAGTCTCAAAATACATGATATTAAGTTAGAAAATACTAGTGAAGATTATGTTGTATCTTTATGAATATAGTGAATGCATCTTAAATTAAAATTTCAGGTATAATGGATGCAATATTCTCATAGATGCATAGTCCAAAATAAATGAATATAAAGGATATTTACCATATCTTGGTAAGTTGATATTAAGTTATAAAATACTAGTGAATATTATGTTGTATCTTTATGAATATAGTGAATGCATCTTAAATTAAAATTTCAGGTATAATGGATGCAATATTCTCATAAATGCATAGTCCAAAATAAATCAATATAAAGGAAATTTACCATATCTTGATAAGTTGTATAGTTGTTGATTAGTGGCAATAGGGAAATGCTAAATATCCTTGAACCTACATTCATACTCCAATTTTGAGCTTGATTTGAAGTAATCACTAGCAAAATCCAAGCAATGAATTTTCTTATTATTCTTGAGATAATTAATATCATGATTTATCCTAGTTGGTGGACTATTTTATGGTGTATATAGTACCAAGAAATATGAATTGTTTTAGCTGAAACAAATCAGCACTTACGTAGTAGCTAACTCAATTCTTTGGCAGCTTGAAGACCTAAAGTAGTTGGATGGTTTAGGGAAACCTGTTTATCTTTCAACCCATGAATCCTATAGCAGCCACACCATCATTTGGATGCCTAATGATATCCCTAGATCAACTTTATCCCTAGATTCAAAACCCTAAGATCTATGGTTTCTTCATTTCTTTTGGACCATCTAATTTTTCAAATTTAATTCACTATTGTTTTATAAAAGGTGTGGTACTACCTACATTAGAAGTCCTTTTTGAAACCAATCATGGAGATGGAAACTTTTATGTGTCCCATCTCTTCTAAAATTCAACCTTTTGCATTCCAAGTTCAAGCTACTTTTTTTATCTTGCTGAAAAAACTACTTTTGTGAAGTTTTGATCAACTTCAAGTTTTAATGAACAAACAATTTTAATGTCCCATACATGTAAGTTCTAAGTGTACATTTTTGTTTTGCATGACATTTTCAAAGACTTTAAGGAGCTTAGTGACATCACTGGGTCGACAATTGTCATTACAACCTAGTTTTGGACCTTTGATACAACATGATATATTAGACTCACAGATATTCATGCTCATGTTCAGGAAGGTGTCCAAAGTTAGTAATCTTAAAGTAAATGTTGGCCAAGAATACTAAGAGGCTATATTTAGTGTTGATAAAACGGTTAACTATCGTAGACAAGAAAATGGTCTAGTGTATTATGGTATTTTGGACGTGATGGATTTAAAATTGGAAAATCTAATATTTAATTGTGACAGTTTAGATACAATGTATGTATGGAAGAAGATTTAAATAAAGTAAAAATTCAACAATTTGTGTTTAAAAATGCTCTAAATTTGTGTTTTCTTGATGGGCCAAATATATTTTGTTGAGAAAAATGTTTAGTTACATTGGCATATTTGGATTGAATTCTAAAGCTAACCTCTACAATGTTGGCCTCCTTTCCTTTGTTTCTTTAGTAAATGGAAGGAAATTTTGCATGCAAACAATGGAGAAAGAGAAGTAAACCTTTTCTTGTAGAAAAGGGAAGTTACTTCTACCTAATCTGATGGCGTATGAGAAATTAATAAGATCAATAAAATGTGGCTAGTAGAAAAAGAATAAATCCAAGTGAAGGTGTATGAGAAATTAATATACTAACTTGATCTTTCATTGTATTGAACCACATGCCTTTGTTGTGAACATTATGATAGATCTAGATCCATAAAAAATATTTAAAGGATATCCAATCCATTTCTTAGGGAACTTTGCATGATAATTATGCATTATGAGGAATTCTCTTGAGATAACATGATATATCATTCACAACCTTTTCAATTATGATCCCTCTCAGCATACATGTAATTGCGATCTTCACTCTAAATTTTAGTTTTCGTTTTGGTTGAGGATCAATGTAATTAGTATCTTACATGATGATTAAAGTAGTATTTTAAGATACTAATTAGTATCTTTAATTTAATTACATAAATGATTTAATTAGTATCTTTAATTTAATTACATAAATGATTTAATTAGTATCTTAAATGATTTTGGTTTTAAATAAATTTATTTCACAATCCTCTTTTGTGCAAATTCAATCAAGATTTTTAATCATTAGTAATGATTTTTAATATTTAGTAATGTTAATATTGAATGTTTGTATGTTATGAATTTGTACAATTGTACATATCAATTTCGTTATAAAATTAATATAGATCATTTTGATGTACATATGTTGAACAATTCAAGAAGAATTTATCATATAATTGACATCAATTTGATATATACATACGCTAAACAATCTAAGAACAATGAGCTATAATCTCAACAATTGAAGAACACTATTTTATAAGTTTCCTTAATTTTATGGACATAAGCTCAACAATGTAAGAACTTTAATCAATTTTACATGTACATTAGTTCAACAATCTAATCCAATAGTTTATCATATTTAAGTTTAAAAGAGGCACAAATCTCATAATTTGACAATTTCATAACGAATGTGCTTAAAAATTCATCAAAACAATATAGCTTAGAACTTATCAATAATCACTCTATTTGAGTGTCACAATTATAAAACCAATGAAGAAGTCCTTCATGTAAAAAGTATGTATCATGTTCAACGTGATTCTAATTAGAAACAAGATCTTAAAGGAATCTCGTCTTCAATTATATTCTTTCATGATCAACTTTTGACATCTTCCATCTTCTAGCTTTCAAATTTTTGTTTGATTTAACTTCTATCAACTTTATGTGAGCTACGCATACCAAATGACTATATTGGCAGCATATGACATCAAGTTGATAGTCTTTAAAGTGAACGTCCCTTTCAGTTTGATATGTTTCTTGAAAAAAATAGCCTTTTAATAGAATTTAGCCTCTTTCATTTATAAAACCTCTGTCATCATAGTCCTCCAGTAATTTCATCTTTCTCTCTGTCCATCGCATCAAATAATATCTCACATTTTCATTGTTCTCTATGGGTGCAACCACAACAAATACATCTCCAACACATAATTAAGAACATTGAATTTGTCAAAAAAAAAGTTTAAATAAAAATAGAAAAATTTAGTATTTAGTATATATACATAAAATTACCTTCTCTAACCAAATCAAAAATTATATCACCATCAGTTGATATTGCAATGTCCTCTGATTCCAACTCTTCAAATCTTGTGAGTGGCATTTTTCCTTTTAAATTAATTTCGTTGTGTTTCCAAGGTTTAACATAATTGTCATTGATGTTTTCACAAATCTCTATTGATTCTGTGTCCTCTATGCAAATAAGACAAAAGCATGTTAGCTTCCTACTATCAAATGAAAACACATTTCAGAAGGTTTTTGTTTTGATTAAGTGTAAATATCGAGTTCCATGAATAGTGCTAGAATCATATGGGATTGATCTGTCTATATCTTGGATTCCAATATGCCAAAAAAACCTGTCCAGCATAAATAATTTTACATGTACATGTGAATAAAATGTTAGTAGACGTACATATTAAAGTCATTCTAAGTTGAATAATTCTGTTTTGAAAACAAAGTTCACACCTGCACACATATTTTGATTGTTGATTGTAATCATGGCTGAGATTTAAATGACACCATTAAACAACTTGATTAGCACACACAATTTGATTAGCAGAATGGTTCATTTCATACCTTCGAAGTGCTCATTTTACACACACCCTGGCACCATCGTGCTCCCCTTTCCATGACCAGTTTCAAAAAAATTCCAACGATGTTTCATATTTGTTTATGAAGGCAACATAGCCAGAAGAATGATCATGAATATTTAAATTTCCCTGCACATCCATCTGACCATATCCAATGTTCATTCATTACAACTCCATGTGTTTTCAATGAACCATAAATAATATCAAAACAATTTTGTACATAATGTGTATCATGTGTGCAGTCATCACTGATATAGAAATGGTATTCCTTGATCACATGTCGATTGTCATTCGTGCTTTCTATATCATCAGCATTTTGTTGAGCATGTCTATATAGAACATGGACAAATATAGAAACTTGGTCAGAATGATAATATTCACTCTGTATTTTTTTTTGTGCTTCAAATGTGTAATTCTCTACGAAATTAACCACAACAAAAATAGCCCCCTGTGGAAAAGCATCACGTGATTTTTTTAATTGCAAGTCTTGCCATCATGCTCTATGTGAATGTTTTATGTATTTATAAATTTCTTTTTCAAACTTTTTCAAAAACTCTCTAACACTAATTTTATCTTCTTGTAAATCTATTCTCTTTGAAAGAGCGTTTGAAGAACTTATAGAATTGTGGGAATACGTGACATATTCATATCTCTCCCAATCAACTATGATATCTGAAAATGACGGATCGTTAATATCAATAGGATATTTATGGTGGAATAAAGCTAGAGTTCCACAATTATCACATTTCTTTCCACCGACACATCTTTTGTTGTAAAAAATCTCGTGACTATCTCTTTCACATAGAATTTCAGATATAAAAGCACGAATTATGGAAGGAGGTGAATTCGACCAAAATGTTTTACCAAACCGAAGGAATGTGTCATAATATAATTCAAACTCAACATGATAGCGACAACAACATGTGTCACGAATAGTGACAGGTCTAACATACCATGGCTTCTGTTGTACAAATGTAAATAGACAGATTCAATTCACTGTGTTCATCTTTGAATTTATTGAACAATTGTATTTGAGTCATCTCCAATATATGTTTTGGATGGATTTCATACTGATTTCGAGATATTATGCGTCATATCACGTCTCTTGCATTTGGTGAAACACGATAATTTGCCACCCAATATTCATGCATCATAGCTTTAACACTTTCACCAACCCTATCTTTATAGGGTTGTCTACAAATAATTTCCCAACAAGCAAGATAATCTTTTGCATCTGTTTGTTATATTTGTATAATGTTTTCTGCGAAGTTTCAATAACCTTTGCGATCTGCGTTGTCAAACGTTTTTGTCTAGTACTAGATGAAATAATCGTTGTTTGTATTATTCTACGTGCAGCACTAGTATCTTTATTTCTGGATTTTCCAATCATTTTTATTGCATTGGATATATTTTCGAACACATTATGCTTCACCTTTGAATCTTTTGTCTTCTTTTGAATACCCAATAATGACCAAGATTCCTTCAACTTCTTGGAGACTAACAAACACCTCAAAATTTGAGCTTGTGTTGCCACTGATTCTTTTTCTAGAAATTGTTCATGCATCTTTTCAACACGATATCATACAATATGGTCAGGTTTCATGTTTCCAAATTTTTCTTTATCAACATTTTGTAGCATGTCGTCGTCAATGATGAAGCCACCTATATATATTTCAATTTCAATTTTAATTTAGAATATTTCAAATATACTTAACTTGAATCGTAAAAATATGACTCGTAATTATAATTATAATTACATGGTTTAAAATCTTTTAATAACAAATATATATATATATTACCTCTATTGGATTGAATATTTGCATCGTTTTGTGATTCTTTGTCTTCAACATTTTCAATATTTGTATCTGCATTTGGAAATTATATTAAAAAATACATCATTTACAAAAACTTGTTACTACATTTTAAACAAATTTACAATATTCATACATACCTGGTTCAATTTCTTCTTGAGTTTGATTTTGAACATTCATATCATCAACATTTTGATCCAAGTCTCTAGTTACATCATCGTTAGCGACGTCTTCAATATTTCTATTCTTTTGTTTCTTCTTTTCATGGTATCTGAGTTTTTGCTTTTCATTATGTAAGGAATCATATTGAGTGAGATCACATTTCCTCTTTCACGTTTTTTTGTTTCCCATGACTATTCAATGTATACCTTCAACTTAGAATAAATTGCCCTTGAGAGAATATTAATCATCAAAGAAAAAAATTCACCTTAGAAAATACAAAAAAAGTAAACAATATGACTACAAAAAGTAGTGATAATGGCTACAAGGAAGTTTATCGACCAAATTTGGCACTTCTAGGCCACATGAATTACAAAAAAAATACAGTTTATTTAAATGTTATAAAAGTATAATTAATGAGTATAAAGCCGCATTCACTAAAGATAAATTACGAGTTAAAAGGCCAAAAGATGACTACTAAATATTGATAATTAACCCGTTTAAGGCAAGGTTATAAAAAGTAAATATGTCCATAAAATATTGTTCAAAATATTTTTTAAAAATGTACCATAGACTAAATTGGTGTAGAGTTTTTAAGAAAAATTGTACCATAAAATATTTTCAGAAACATCTTTCGTAAAGAAAAATAGACAACAAAGTTTCAAAATAATGTTTGGTATCAAATAAAAATAGCCTTCACCTTAAAAGATAAGTTTTAAGAATACTTACCAAAAAAAGAGAGTCTTCCTTCTTTTATAACTTTGTAAAATGTTGATCAAATATGTTGAGCCTTCATTCATATAAATAAAGAATTGGAACGGTGTTTCAGAAAAATGTAAAAACATTTCAATTTCATGCAACAAAACGATATTTGGAAAAAACGTTTCAAGTTTTTTTTCGGCAGGGAGAAAAAATAGAATAGACATTTTTGATCGAACTATTAGTTTGGCTAAACTGTTTTCTGTCCATTAAATCTAACGTTCGGCTGAACATTTGATAACTTTCGGTTGAAACATTAATTGTTTTCGGTCGAAAGATTAGATCGACCGAAAACCTGTAATATTTCAAAAATTGAATTCCATCACGTATCTGACTCTTCTTCCCATTTTAGAGAGATCGGGTCATATCAAATTCTTACAATTTATTTTCACAAGTAATACCATTAGTTGCATAGTTCAATCTACTTTCTATATATGCGAATTTTGTTGAAATTGATGTGATCCACTAATTTTATTTATTATATTTCTTAGAAGGTGTGTGGATTGCTTCAAAATTTGATAGAATTCATTGAAATGAAAAATCAATAACTTCTTAAAGATAGGATAAAAAAATTTGGAAAAATCATGGTGCCCAACATTGATGTGTTGTCTTCAAAAGGGTACTTTTAGTTTTTTTTTTTGAATTGGAAATTAGGGAAGATGTTGTGCCAAATGAAACATGTCAGTTTTATGCTAGTTTTTCAGATTGGTCCACTTCAAAAAATTCTAATAATTATTGCATGCGGTTGTTGGATACAAACTTATAGACAGTCTTTAGTACAATATGTCTAGAACATCATAACATTTTTTTTTTTAGTTAACAATAGTTGAATAATGAATAAACCAGTGTAAAAAACATGACTATTTATCATAATTTCATTAATTAATAACATACTATCAAACACTTGCAAAAATGACATATCAAATGCCAATAAAAAAAATCTAAAAAGTAACTGATAGACACCCAGATTCATGATTTCACCCCTATGGAGTTACAAGGCTAAATCTTAATCTTTAATTAGCCTCAAGATTTTGTTTTTTTTGTTTCTTTTTATTCCTATATTTGTAGCCTTAAGTTTTCTATGTTTACACATCATATATCATAATTTCATGTATATTTTTTTTCTAGGCTATATTTGAAAGCAGCTTAAAGGTTGCTTGTAGTGTAAATTTTCATAGGAAATTTGGGTGTGATGAGGCCCTAAGGTCTGAGAGCATGAACCTGCTCTGATACCATGTGTAGTGCTCTAGCTTCTCCAAACAAACTAAATCAATCACTAGGTCAACTTTGATGAACAATATCTAAGTTTAGAGCTTGGTTTACTAATAAATTGAGTTTTGTTTTGCATCAAAATTTTGGTACAGTTTTTGTCTATTTGTTATTTACATTCGTATCCTATTATTATAAATTTTCCATAAATCGAATAATTACAGAACATCTAGAAATCATGTTACATATGCAATTTTTCCTCCATGGTTTATTTCTACATTAACATTTATAAATGTAAATGAATAGATAAATTTGTATAAGTAGAATACCTGGATAATTTAGGGATGAAAGTAGTTCATGTATCTCATGTAGTTTCTTTCGACCAAGCCTTAGTGGCCAAATGGATAAACCACCCTCCTCACCAGCTCTTATCATGATGGCCCTAAGAAGGCAATGGGTTTCCTAGCCCCCAGGCCCACAAATCCATAATCTCGAGAGAAACTTTCCTTCATGAAATTCTCCATAAATTTCCATTTGCATAGATTAATAGTACAATTTTCACGCGAACAAGTTCCCTTTGAGTTTCCCACCGCCTCCTTGGATTTGTCCCCCTCCTCGAAGCCTCGAGTTCTCCCCCTTTTCAAAATACTTCCACTTAAAAAAATCAAACTTTCCTTCACCACTCACTCCAAAAGAACCCACCCCTTAATAATCCCCAAACTTTTGCATATATACCATTTTCCACCTTCATTAGCCTTCTGCGCTGCTCCATCGTCATTCAAAACATTCATTACGATGGCTTGTTTTACAATCTAATTCAAAATAAAATATTCTTTCTTCTTTCTTCTTTTCTCAAGTAGTTCAATGATATTAAGACTAGTTAAGTTGAATTCAATGGGTTGAATGTACATCATTTAATGATTCTTGAATTGTTCAATTTAAGACCTAAATGAGGCGATGGATCAATTATTAGTCTTTCAAATTCGAAGTGGTTGTTTAACTAAATTATAAAATATAAATTCATATTATTTGTATCACATGGTAGTACTTTATATATATATATATATATATATATATATATATATATATATATATATATATATATATATATATATATATATATATATATATATATATATATATATATATATATATATATATATATATATATATATATATATATATATATATATATATATATATATATATATATATATATATATATATATATATATATATATATATATATATATATATATATATATATATATATATATATATATATATATATATATATATATATATATATATATATATATATATATATATATATATATATATATATATATATATATATATATATATATATATATATATATATATATATATATATATATATATATATATATATATATATATATATATATATATATATATATATATATATATATATATATATATATATATATATATATATATATATATATATATATGACTCCAATCTTAACTTACTCACTACATTCAATAGATAAATAATACCTTTATAAATTAATAATTTAATAATACCTTCAATGAATTAACAATACATTATTATCAATCACCTGTATAATATGTAACTTAATAATTGAGCAATTCGACATTTTCACTTATGATTTTCGTAATGGACATATTATTATTAGAAATTTTATTTTAATAATAAACATAATTATAATAATAATTAATTCTTATCATAATTAATAATCATAATAATTGATGGCAAATATCAATATCAACATTTATTTGTTTAATTGCTAAGTACCGTAGCACTAATTTAGTACACTTTATCAATAAACAAGGCACATTTAACGGTTTAATTAATCACGATTAAGAGTTAAATAGTACAACTTTCCAAAATTAATATTTATGAGCGACACTTCATATTGATGACACTTATCTTAATTCCTTATTACAATGTTTACATATATAATTAATGAATAGCTTAATTGACTTGTTTTACACATATCGGCTAACTTAACATTTATTATCTGAATTTGATCAATGCCTAATTAACATATTTACCTACTACAACTTATTCAATTATTTAACATATTAAGTATTTTTATATCTATACTAGCGTAGATTTGCAAAGTGTGCATGTGTGTCGAGGGTATGCATAGGTGAGAAATGTACTATAAGAAAATATCATCTCGCCTAATAATAACCATCCATGCAAATAACTATTTTACCATCCCGACTTATTTTAACACTTAACCCTTTAATATTTCATATCATTATCTTTCTGTTTACATTAGTTTAATCAATCAAGTACAAGGAAGGGTATCTACTAGCACTAACTCACCATCAAGGATTACCCAACCCTTAACAATAGTAACTAACATATCCTCCCATCCTAACCTACGTCTGCATCCTCATTTTCCTTCCCGTGCTAGTACAAAAGTGGAGCAGGCTATACCGACCTGACCACATAGAACTTGAGAGCGGTATTGTCGGCTAACTAGCGGATCTAGCCTCTCCGAGTATGCATTTGAGTGTCGTCATCACAGCAAATTGGGGAGTGTCTCTCAGCACGACCCTCCCACGACCTCGAGTATCATATAAACATAGAGTGGAGCATACATCCATCACTCTCAATATCATGGGTCTATACGCTATCAAAAAACATAATGTGCTACTATCGAGATTATTGGAATGTGTCATGTCGTGTGGATTAGTATTTTGCAAACATACATTTATAACAATATCTCCATTCAATCATAAGTTGGTCCATATTATCAACATCATTTCCTTTGATGACATAAAATCATTAAGTCCGTCACATCATGGGTTTGTATCCACTTACCACACCATATAGATCACATTTCATCAATGATGACAATTAAACGTATATTGTCATTATGAAAAAAACTAATCTCATGATAACTACAACAAAGTAACGGCTTAAACATAATCGTACCATCATAACCATTATCAAGATAAATATAGTAACATATCTCATGATGAAAATATAGTTTACTCAATATAACGAAATACAATAGACAATAAGCAAATATAGTGCAATATATCTCACAAATAAACAAGCCTAATCAAAATATGGAGCCTCTTTCCATTAAAAAAAAAGAAATTGTAATTTTGACACTAGAAAACATAGGCCTAGGAAATGTATTATTATATCATAAGGCAGTCACCCTTGACCCCTAGTCCGTCGTATTATTATATCTAAAGGCACTCACCCTTGACTCCTAGTCTGTCCTATTAGTCGATTGCTAAGTCGCCCTACTCCACACAGAATTAATCATAGATTGCTAAGTCGCCACCACTCGATTGAGTGTCCACCAAAGAATTCCACACAGAATTGCTAAGAGTTTAAACATTCCATGATCTTGCTTGTCTTATCAGTGTTTTTACTGGAGTTATATATAAAATTTAAGGAAAGAGTTTAAGCATTCCACTTATGTCTGTGTAATCTACGCGATTGCCAAGTGCCCAGTTACGTCAACTTAACTGGAGTTTTTTTTATGTCTCTGTACTCTACGCGATTGCTAAGTGCCCAGTTAAGTCAACTTAAACTATTAATTTGCACAGCTACGCCACCTTCATGTCCCATTGAATTGGTACTCCCTATGCGCGTGGGATAAGCGTTCACCAAATCGCCCCGTTTTTCCGGCCGATTTTTTGATTAAAATCAGTCAAATGTTTGCTGTGAAATTGTTTATTTCGTTATTTTGGAATTCTACCAATCTTATTCGCTCTTCTTATACTAAATCGGGCATTTTAAAACTACCCAGATGATTAAAATTACGATTTAAATCCTGGAAAGTATGATTTTCACCAAAATTTATCTGCCGGATTCCGGCGAGTCGGGGGCGATTTGGTGAACGCTTATCCTGCTCCCTCCCTATGTATACTGCGTACCAACGACTTTTCCACGAACACTTGAAACGATTGAATAGGACGATTTCTCAACGATTAAATTACTGGGCATCCGTCAATTTTTATATATCCAACTCAATTTAGCGCCGCAATCAGGCAGTGTCACAATCACCTGTTTCAACTACTTCGATGACTTTTCGTTGTCTATACTGACTACCCAAATTCTAACATAGACACTATTAATTTTGACGTCCACTTAGAAATGATTTGTCTTTCTTTGATTTTCCTGTTCATCGTCCAAGAACGCGAGACTTATAGTATTTATAGGTGTGCCGCACAGATTGCATTAGAGTCGGGAAAAGAGAGAATGGATAAACGTTTTGTGTCGATGATGCTTGTGATCATGGCAAGTCTGGTAGCGTTGGATGCTACACCGGCTATACGTTACTCGATGAAGCCGAATTATTCCTCGGTTCTTCATCGGACTCGAAGTCGGGAACATGATTTATACCATGCTCGTACGTTTCAAGCTGCTTTTGTTTCGAATGAAGTTGGACTCAAGCTGGAGGAGATCGAATTGACATCACCCATGGGCGCACTTCACAATACAAGGGACGTGGAGGCGCTTTTGTCTTTCAAAAATGCAGTGACAAGCGATCCATCTGGATCCCTGTTGAACTGGACATCACAAAACTCACAGAACGTGTGCTTCTGGAATGGTATCCGGTGCAAAAAGGGCAACAATAGAGTGGTTGCCATAACACTTCATGGCTTGAGATTGGAAGGTAGTATTTCACCATCTTTGGGAAGACTTTCATTATTAAGCACTTTCAATCTTTCTGGTAATCATTTGACAGGAATAATTCCACTGGAGCTTGGCCAGCTTAAAGCGTTGGTAATACTTGACCTCAGCGTTAATTTGCTCTGGGGCTCTATTCCAAAAAAACTGTGTAATTGTAAATATCTTCAACGGATCAAACTTTCACAAAACAACTTGACAGGCATTATACCAATAGAATTCGGCCACCTAGTCAAGTTGGAATATCTCAGCTTGAAGGCAAATAATCTTACTGGAAGTATCCCAACTTCTCTGAGCAACTGCACGTCTCTGCAAGAGTTGAAAATTGGATTCAACGTTCTGACGGGTCCAATTCCTCATTAGCTGGGCTTGCTGCAAAACTTATACAAACTGGGTTTAGAGTCTAACAATTTGGAGGGTACCGTTCCTCCATCTCTGGGAAACTGCTCTTCTCTCCAGACTTTATTTTTGGGGGACATCAGATTGTCAGGCAGTATACCACCTCAATTGGGAAATTTGAGACAGCTTGTTCAGTTGTCCATTCACGGCCCGACTAACATTTCAGGTATGATTCCTTCTGAAATAGGAAATTGCAGCAATCTTCATTGGTTGGATTTAGGATACAACAGAATTAGCGGCTCCATCCCAATGAAAATATTCCAGCTCCAGGCCCTTTCCATTCTAAGTCTTGTTCAGAATAGCCTGGTAGGTAGTATACCTGAAGCCATTGCCAATTTAAGTCAATTGATCTATTTAGATCTTTCTGTAAATATGTTTTCTGGTGGCATTCCCAAAGGCATTGGCAATTTAAGTATGATTGAAAGCCTTATCTTTCATAACAACGATTTAACAGGGGATATACCTGAAGCAATTGGCAATTTGAGAGAGTTGACCTTCCTACATCTTGGTGTTAATAGGCTTATCGGTGGGATACCTGAATCCATTGCAAAATTGACTCAGTTGAGGTACTTAGATCTTGGTACCAACATGTTAATGGGTAGTATACCTCAGGCAATTGGCAATTTGAGCAAACTTGAAAACCTTTTTTTGGGTACCAATAATCTGATGGGAAGAATTCCTGAAAGTGTGGGAGAATGTGTGACACTACAACAATTAGATCTGTCTGGAAACAACTTGAGTGGAATTATTCCGGACTCTCTAGGCAATTGCAAGTCTATGAAGGTTTTGACATTGACTAACAACTCCTTGTCAGGTATAATACCGTCAAGTTTCAATGGGTACACGGCATTGCAGATGTTGAAGGTTTCTCATAATAAACTTAATGGAAATTTGGACATAATCTTTCCAGTATCTATGGTAGTTCTCTCTGCTTATTCCAATAACTTTTCTGGGAACATACCTGCATCTTTGGCTCTTTGTACCCAACATCAGTTGCTGGATTTAAGAAAAAATGGATTAACAGGGGTGCTTCCTCCATATCTCTCAGTTTTTAATGATTTGAAAGTCTTATGTCTGGATTATAATAAACTCCACGGTGATATTCCTCAATGGATTGCAAATCTAACCCATTTACAGGTGCTGGATTTATGCAACAATAAATTCAATGGAAGCATACCATCCAATCTTCAAACACTCAATCGATTCAAAACTAATGGGTCATCCAAACTTAGTGGAAATACTTTGTATGAGGATATGAGGATTGTAATGAAAGGCTTTGAGTATACTTTAACATATGTGCTGGCAACAAGCATTATATTTGACTTGTCTAGCAATAATCTTATTGGAGAAATACCTTCCAGCATAGGAAGTTTGACTAGCCTAAGATTGTTGAATTTATCTGGAAATGAGCTAAACGGACAAATCCCCAAATCTCTTAGTAAGATACCTACCCTAGAGCAACTAGATTTGTCCAAAAATAATTTTAGTGGGATAATTCCTCAAGAGCTCTCTATATTAACCATGTTGGCATCTTTGAACCTCTCATGTAATAGACTTTGTGGTAGTATCCCAAAAGGAACACAGTTTGACACTTTCAATGTAACTTCATTTGAGAGAAATTGGTGTTTATGTGGTAATCCTTTACAACCATGCCAGGAAAAGCAAAAGCAAAAGAAAAGAGCAACTGGAGCGAATATTGTTAGCAAAGATCAAGGATGGTTGAGTCATGTGAATGAACATGTCTCATTGATTATGTTAGGGTTGGGAGGAGGGATTGGATTTAGTGGAGTTATGAGTCTCATGATACTATGGGATAAAGCTAGGCATTGGTTAATACCTCCTAAAACTGAACCATTTTATGGAGTGTATAGATTTCCTCAATAACCATTAGCATAATTATTAGCATCTTATTATCAAGTAAGAAGTTATTGGTTTAAAAAAAACATCCATGTGTACTCTTGGCCCTATTTATGTTATGCAGTTACACTTTGTAAATGAAATTCACTTTCCTTATGGCATATAAATTGTTTAGATTTTACTTATTATTATATCTGCCTAAGGCAAAAAAAAAAAAAATCTGTGTACTCTTGGCCCTATTTTAACTTATTCATTTACACTTTGTAAATGAAATTCTCACTTTCTATGTGGCATATACATTGTTTCGATAATGGGCCTATAGACTTTAGCAAGTATTTTCACTTTAGATTTGTTTTGTAAAGAGAGCTTGCACATGAGGAGTATGAAAAAGGTACGAGATATGTTTTTTTTTTTAAATATGATTTTTGACAAGATCTTCGATAAAAAGTAGAATAAATCATAATCGTATGACTCTGAATTCGTCTAATAGGATGCTCAATGAGTTGGTGCGTTATAACTGTTGGGCATCGATTAAGGTGTCGGACATGAAATAAGGCATGCAAGAGGCAGTATCTACGTATCATGTTTTATGGTTGTGCTAAGCCCTAAAGTTGATAGATTTCAAATTTGTAAATAAACATTTACATTAATAGATTTCAAGGAAGATGTAGTTAATCTTTGAAGTATTTCTTTGTCTGTTTTATAGACTTTTTTATCTTAACAGCAAGATGGGTTAATGTTATAGTATTTGCTTTTCTTTGAAGTATTTGTTTGTATGTTTTATAGATTTTCTATTTAAAGAGCAAGATGGGTTATTGTTATAGTATTTGTTTTTCTCTATTTTATTGATATTCTTTAGTCTCATAAGTATATTGTATAATTATCTTTGAAGCAAGATGGTAAATTATTTAGTATCTGTATAAAACTGTTTTATAGATGTTCTATCTAAATAGCAAGATGGGTTAATGCTATAGTATTTGTCTTTCTCTGTTTTATAGATATTCGTGTGTCTCATAAGTGGCTTGTATAATTATCTTTCAAGTAAGATGTGCTAAATTATTTAGTATTTGTTATTTTCTGTTTTGTACAGCATGTTTAAACTTAATAAAAATATTTATCTTTAATTATATTAATATGCATGAACATTACATCACATAGGAAATGTTCAGCCTCTTGAGGAAGGATGTATTTATTTCACCTTAATACCGTTCCAAAAATATATATTAGAACTGCACTCGTCCCAAAAATTTGATAGACCAGAATGGAAAAAACAAAGATGGGATGGATTAAAAAAAATATACAAGAACCGCACAGATTCCCTGGAAGATGACAGACGAGAATGGCAAAACATAGGTGAGATTGTCTTCACGTCCATTGCAGCAGGCTTGGGAATAAAACTTATGGGCTTTTGGGGAACTTTAAAGTAACCATTTAACTAAAAGACAAGTTAACAGAAAATAAGTAAAACAGACATGGGAGAAAAAAATGGGCTTTTGGGGTTTAAAGTAACAAAACAAATTAACAAAAAATAAATAAAACTTTTGGGGCTTCAATGACCATATCGATCATTGTCCAAGTCAGTTCAAGATGAAGAAATTATGTTGGGATAGTTGGGATCCTTCGAAGGCCCATCCTTGTGGCTCTTCTCCTTTTGCCTCTACAAACAATAAAAACAAGCAGAAACAAGGCATGTTCTTGTGGCTCTGCCAACAACAAAAACAAGTTTGTTTAACCTGAAATACATAAATATACATTCTCTACATTCACAGTTCAAATGTAGTTTCTAACTGAATTAGTATGAAAATGAGTTTTAACGGAGTTAACATAAATTATTTGCGTTAGAATTGCTATAAACAATGACGTGATTGCCCATTAATTTTATCTATTTCGCTCATCATACTTACAATTTCTCTCGACGATGCAAGCCCAAACTGGAGGCTACGGGCGGTCAAAGTCGTCTACGGGCTGTGAGCAGTTTCTTCCATCCTGCAAAGGAACAAAGTGAATGATTGTTTCACTCACTAGCCTTCCTTAGCGGTTCTTAATATCTACGTGAAAAGCAACCAACCAACTGGTATTCCTAAGTTCTTCTAGTTTGTAGGTAAAAAGTTCATGGAGCAGAGAAGAAAATGAAGAATGTGTCATATGTGTAAGACACAAAAGAAATGGTAATAATAGTTACAATAACTTACTATTTCATCTTGGGCGATAAATACTAAGGAGTGGCAAAAGGATACCTGCTGCAAAATATTCAATGTTTTGTACCAGGTATCCTAAGGGTTAGATCTTAAATAGTTTTAATCCAAAAGTTAGCATCCCTGCTGCAAACTCATTGAATAGTCTGTAGCAATAAACTCATTAAATGCTTTGTAGCAGACCACCTAGCCAGCTATATGACTGCACCATAAAAATTCGTTGAAATGTAAAATGTAAAGCTCTTAACCACCACGTAGCCAACTATATTACTGTATATAAAAAATGCTAAAGTGCCCATAGTCACATGGATCAATCGGGATCAGTAACATATTACTCTCACCTCACCATTGTACTACACATTTACTGATCATATTTGTTAAGGTGTCTGTAATAAGTAACAATTGCAACCAGCTCATGGGCCGATGCATTGGACACTTGTACAATTACTTTTTTCTTCTTTCTAAAATGTGTTTTCAAGTCAAATCTCCTACCCTTCCTTTAAAACTCTCATCCTACTTACAATACTCCCATGTTTTCTGTCAACATAAAATTATGCACCACTTTCTCTCCGTTTACACGACGGTTAATTTGGTTAAAGCTTAAAAATAAGAAAGAGAAGACGTGGAATAAATAATGGATATATTGATTGCCTTTTCATTATTAGATTTGAGTATTTTTAGGATTGCATTACAACACTATATGATTTGTTAGGATTATATCACAACAATATGATGGGCCGATACTATGGGAGAGAAAATATTATTGCTAACTAATCAAGATAAGGTGACCAAATCAACTAAGTGACTAAATAATGTTGCATTTGACTAGTGAGATTACATTTCTTAACCCACCCCCTTAATCTCAACTCATAGAATATCTTCAACAATGTCAATGCCTAAGTGTTTTCTTTGATATTCAAATGCAACTCTTCACAATGGTTTGGTGAACATATCAGCTAGCTACTCCTTAGAGCCACAAAACTATAAAAAATGTGTCCATCATTGACTAACTCACAAATGAAATGATAGCGAGTGTCAATGTGTCTTCTTTTTCTATGAAATACATTATATTTGGACAAATGTATTGTAGAGATATTATGAGAGAAAATAGAAGTTGGATCATTTTCAGTGTGTCCCATATTCTTTAAAAGTATTTTTATCCAAACTGCATGGAAAGCTGCTATGGTGGTTGCTACATACTCTGCTTTACATAAGACATGCTGTCAATGGGCTATTTCTAAGATCCCCAAGCCTGATCATATTTGTATCCAACCATATTTTCTTTTCCTATCATCAATACTTTTTGCAAAATCATTGTCACTATACCATGTGAGAGTACTGTCTCATGAATGAGTGTACAAAAGCCCATATCCAACTGTGCATGCAACATCTCTCATAATTCTTTTTCCAACTTTCGAGTGAGCGTCTTTGGGAGACTCCATAAATCTAGAAATAAGATTGACATCATAGATCAAATCAGGTCTAGTTGTAGTCAAATACATTAAATTGCCTACCATTCTTTTATAGAGTGTAGAATTTATTGTTGGTCCAGCATCATTCTTTGTTAACTTGGTTCCTAGAGCAATGGGGGTTTCTATTGGTTTACATTTATCCATTCTGAATCTCTGTAAAATATCAGTAGCATACTTATGCTCAGAAATGAAAATAGCTTGATCACTTTGAGTAATTTCAAGACCAAGGAAGTACTTCATTACACCTAGATTAATCATTTCAAATTCATTTTTCATGATTTCCAAGAATTCTTCAAACATTAAATTTCCAGTGTAAATCATGTCATCAACATAAATACATACAATCAACATGTTACCTTGTTGATCTCTTATTACATACAGAGTGGGTTCATTGTTGCTTATGTTGAACCCAATGTCGATGAGATAAGAGTCAATCCTACTATACCATGCTCGTTGAGCTTGTTTTAGACCATACAAGGCCTTTCCAGCTTAAACACTTTGTGTTCATGACCTTTGATAGTATATCCAGGTGGTTACACTACATAAATTTCTTCTTCAAGAATACCATTGATAAAGGCATATTTCACATCCATTTAATAAACATGCCATTGAATTTGTGTTGCAATGGCAAGTATAGATATGGCAGTATCCATCCTTGCTACATGAGAAAATGTTTCATCATAATCTACACCATATTGTTGTGCATATCCTTTGGCAACGAACCTTTCCTTGTGTTTTTCAAGCTCTCCTTTTTCATTCAGTTTGGTCTTATAGATACATTTGACTCTAATACTAGTTTTGTTTGTAGGGATATCAACAAGATCCCAAGTCTTGTTTTTCTCAATAGAATCAATGTCCTCATCCATTTACTGTACCCACTATGCATCCTTTAGTCCTTCATCAAAAGATGTGGCCTGACAAGAAATCATAGAATACTAAAGTTGCTCATCAATAACAAGATTCTGCTCATATAACTCTCTCAAACTTATGTTTTTTTTGTTCTAAGATGGACTGTCTTCTAGCGTTTCTTTTTGCTGATGTACTTTCAATATTGAAAGTCTGATAGGTAGATCTTACAGATCTAAACTTTTTTGTTGTTATATGTCTAAAGGATCACTCGAACATTTGTCTTCAAGGAATTTCACATCTCTTCTCAGCACAATATTTTTGGTGATAGGATTATATAAATTGTAATCCTTGTGATGTTCACTATAACTAGTGAAAATGTGCCACTCACTCTTCTTAAGCATCTTTCTTCTAAGTTCATCAGGTACATGAGAAAATGCAATAGAACCAAAAACTCTTAGATGTCACTACACTAGTCTTAGTGACACTTCGGGCCTCTTAAGCAATCTTGTCTTGCACAGACACCGTGGGTTATTTGTTAAGCAAGTAGACTGAGAATGGAACAACTTCAGCTCAATACTCATCTGATAGCTTCTCGTGTGACAACATGCTATGAGCCATGTTCATGATGATTTGGTTCTTTTGTTCAGCAACTCCATTCCGTTGTGGAGTGTATTTGGTGGTGAACTACCTCTATATGCCAAGTTGCTTACATAAATATGTAAACTTATGTGAATCATATTCACCTCCACCATATGACCTCAACACTTTAATGAACTTTCCATACCACTTCACAGTCAGGGCCTTGACCTCTTTGAATTTGGAGAAGGGTTGGATTTGTTTTTTAGGAAATAAACCCATATTTTCCTTCTAAAATAATCAATAAATGTTAGAAAATAAAAGATACCTCCTATGGATTGGGTTTGCATTGATCCACAGAGGTTTGTATGAAATATCTCAAGATGTTCATTGGCTCAGGATGTGGAAGTGGGAAATCCGTCCCTTTAATGTTTCCCAATGATACAATCCTCACATGAGCTGGATTGTTCATGTATAATTGGTAACCCCTTGAGCATGGACTTTTTATGCAAGAGATTGATACTCTTGAGGAGAAGATGACTGAATCTATAGTGCGATAACCAGGTTTCATCTAGACTATAAACAGTATGGGCTATAGACAATGGAAGGTTGGGACCTCTAAGACTGAGAGGAAATATTTTGTTCTTAGTCATTTCAACTTTAGATATGAGTCTCCTACTAGGGGGTTTATCATAAATGGCACAATATGTATCATAAAATCGAAGATCATATTTGTTCAGAAGTAATTGACCTATACTGATCAGATTGACATTTAGATGTCGTACATATAAAACTTCATGAATAAACTTCTTTTCATTTTGTTTTGTAAATACAGGAACAATACCTTTGGCTTTTGTTGGAACAAGAAAGTCATCTCCTATCTTGGTATTCGTGACAACAGACGAATCCAAACTAGAGAAAAGTGACTTGTTACCTGTCATGTAATTGCTACAACCGATATCTAGTAGCCATAAATATGAGCTGCAATGTTCTTCGGTTGCTTGATAAGAGAGGAACATAACCTTTAGCGAGCCTTCTTCTTATTTAGAGACATTGGATTTTCCACTGTTATGGTCTGCTTGGTTCTTTCTGCATTCTCGTTCATAGTCACCCATACTTCTTGCAGTAGTTACACTGAATATTGGACTTATTGGTCCGTCTCTTGTTCTTCCCCTCCGACCTTGAGAGTTGTGAGAGTGCTCTGAGTGATCTAAATGTTCATGATTGGTTGTGTCCTATGTATGCGGAAACCCTCGGCCAATTCTTCATCTACCTCATCCTCGTCTGCCTCGACCTCTGCTAAGGGAAGATTGGGCACTGAAAGCATTGGTCAACGACTCTTGTTCTTGATTGACTCAAGCTTCATGAGATAGAAGGGATCTAGTCAATTCTTCTAGGGTGAACTGAGATAGATATTTTGCTTCTTCTATGGAAGTCACTATCACAGAAAATTTCTTGGTGTGCACCTTAGAATATTCTAAACAACTACGTTATGTTCTATAGGTTTTCCATAGGTTTGAAATTGGGTTTCAATGCCCAAAACCCTAGTTATAAATTGATCTACATTTTCAGTTTCCTTTATTTTTAGACTTTCAAGCTGAAGTCGAAGAGTTTGCAATATTACTGTTTTTACTCGGTATGTTCCCTTATAAGTGGATGTGAGAAGATTCTAATCTTGACGTGCACTGGTAGCTCATGAGATCCATGAGAAAATGGACTCCTTGATGCAGCTTTGGATCAACCATTTTCCTATGAGATCTTAGTTTCGGTGAGCTTCTTCGTCATTTTTTCAGGCATTAGTCATTACGACCGGAGCATTTGTATCAGGTACTTTGAACTCAGTTTCAACCATATCCCAACATTTGTTGAGCTGGAGAAACGTCTTCATCTTGATAGACCAAAAATCATAGTTGGTACCTATTAGTACAAGTGCAGAGATCTACCTCAAATTTGAGGATCTTTTGCTGGTAGTATCCATGCTCATGGACTAACTAGAGATCCTTTTTATTTTTTCTGAACAGTTTCAAAAAATTGACGTAGCTTGTATAACTAGCATAGGGTGTCAGAAGGGCACGTCAATCAAAAACCTTGTAAGTAAAGAGCATGGGTTCTTCACTTAGTGAAACCATGTCATAGCGCATTCGTGTATAGGATATTAAAGAATACCCCTAATTTCACTACATATTGATAATTACTTACAAAAATCCCTTTGTTGATCCCCCCTCCCAATACATATTTCCAATTAAGAAACCCCTATTTTTCCAATATATTCCTTATATTTACTAGAAACCCATTTTTATACCCCCCAATACCTATAAACCCCCCATACCCTATTTCCCCTTCCCCCAATACCTACAATATATTGACCTTGTTTTTCACAATTAAAACCCCACCTTTATGAATGAACGTGATCAGATATTGCTCAACAAGGTGAATCCCTTGTGGTAAAGAGTGGATGACACACTTTTCCTTTGGACAGGGTGTGTCACTAACACTCTTTCCTTAAAACAAGGTGCGTGACCGACACACTTTTCCTTTTGCACGGTGTGTCAGTGGTGTCAGTGACACTCTTTTCCTTCGTGCAAGGTGTGTCACTGACACACTTTTTCTTCAGAGAAGGTGTGTCACTGACGCACTTTTCCTTCAGGAAGGGTTCATTAGTGGGTCAATGACACACTTTTCTGTAGGCAAGGCATGTCTGCGCTCTAAGAGAAAAGAAAAAATAAATAAAAAATACCTTTGATTCCTTGATGTGTTCCGCTTCGATCACAACCCCCGTGTGTGTGTTCTTTCCACTATGTGAAACACTTATCCAAGACAAAAGGAATGGATTAGGCCATACGCTCCGATACTATGTTAAAGCTTAAAGACAAGAAGCATAATATGGTGGAACACACAATGGGAATATTGATTGCCGTCTCATTATTAAAATCAAGTATTTATACAATTATATCACAACAATATGATGGGCCAATACTATGGGCCGCAAAATACTAGGAGTCACTAATCAAGATATGGTGACCAAATCAACTACTCAACTAACTCACTAATTAATGTTGCATTTGATGAATTAAATTACATGTCTTAACAACCTTATGACAAAAAAACCAAGTATTTCTAAAATCTAAATTTAAATATTTATAAACTATTTGAACACGAAGATATAAGCACTTTTGTACTTTTCGACTATGAAGTGAATCTAACTTTTCAACTTTTGTTAGTTGAATAGTTCATGTTTTAAGATTGACATCGGTAATCATTATCAATATTCTTCATGAAATATTGAAATTTAAGATATTTTCTAAAGAAAAAAAATGCTATAAAAGAAACTCCAGATTTGTGTAATGAAGGTTCCAAATCCTTATTGAAATTTGCCAAGAGGAAATATTAATACCATTGGTTTGTGGTGCTCTTGTTAGTCATAAATTTCATTGTATAAAACCAATATTTTATTATTGTTTTTCTTATTTATTTTTTTTAATATAAAATGAATATTTCTAAATCATTAGTTGATTTTTGTCGTCTCTTCGTCGAAAATTACTTACATATAAAAATAGCATACATTACATCATTATGTCTTCGTCGACAAGTACTTACAAATAAAAACAACATGCATTACTTTATTATGTTTTACGTTCATATTTTGTATTAATACTTTTTTTTCGGATACGACGAGGAACTTGATTCTCCAAGGTCAATCAGGTCAATGGTAAGAAGCATGGAATAGAAGTTAAAATTAAAGAGGTAAGTTTTAGCTATCAGTTTTAGAGACCATAATAATAAGTCTTAATGTTCTTAAAGTTTTTATAATTTTTAGTTTAGAACAGATGTAAGTTTCAATGTTATTGAGGGCTTGTAAATTATTTTTATTTTTATTTTATGAAGTTTTAAAAACAAATGTTTCTTCAAAGCTTGGAAATCGTTAGTGTTTTTTTTATAAGATAGAGAAATCATGTTATTTCAAAAAATTAAAATAGGTTTTGTAAAAAAAAAGTCATGATAATTCTAAATTAATATTTAGAAAGTACATAATCATTATAAACAAATTTTATCAAAAAAATTCAAATTTTAAATTCTAATGCTCACAACACCAAAAAAATATTTTTTAAAATATGCGTTATTTATAATAAGTGATTGATTATAAAAACCTTACTAATGAGAACTTTATTTTATTTATAACAAATAAAATATAATAAAAACCTTACCACTATCACCAATAACTAATAAAGAAGAATTTTTTAAGTTATATAATTGAAAAATCAATTTAAAATTACTGACATGTAACAAGTTAATTATATCATACATAAATATATATAATATGAAATTTCATTAGCTAAAATTGTTATAAATTCACCTAAAAAATTGCTTTTATAATTTACTAGTTATTTATTTTAATAATAAATAATTACTTTAAATGCATTATTATTTTAATAACTTTCCTTTAATTATATGGAAAACTATAATTGAAAAATCAACTTAAAGTTAGTTGCATGTCAACAAGTTAACCTTGTCCTGTATAAATATATATAATATGGCATTTTATTAGGTATGAATTCACCAGTTATTTAATTTTTGTTTTTTTAACTTACTAGTTATTCATTGAACACATATACAATCATTTGAAATGTATCATTATTTTAATAACTTTGCATGAATTCGATAGCCAAAATATTTGCGTTACACCAAAAAATCAACTTAGAGTTAGTGGTATGTCAACAAGTCAATTATATCATCCATAACTAGCAACAACCATATTAATAAGATTAATATGTTTGGAATACACCGAGAGGAATATATCACCAGTGAAGTTAATTTAATAGGTGTATCATGATTGGAGTTAATCTAATAGCTAATCTAACAGTTATCCAATATAATTGCGATTAGAGTTAAAGTTAAGCTAATAGTCGTAAAATCATTGGATTTAAACTAATAATTGTATCTAATAGTTAATTTAAAAGTTAATATCTCAACCATTGCAGTTCAATTAAGATTTGTGATTGGAGTTGAAGTTAAGGTAAAGTTCTATCATCATTGGACTTAACCTAATAGTTATAAATTTTTTTCCTAAAGAATGTGTCAATTACTTGTATCTAATAGTTAATCTAACATAAAAACCACTTAAGTTGTGGTTGTTAAGCTCATAGTTGTATCATCATGTTGGAGTTAAGCTAATAGTTGTATTTAATAGTTAATTTAAAAGTTAATATAAATCTATTGTAGTTAATAAGAGAGCTTCGAGTTATCGTGAATTCTAGCTTCCAAATGGAGTTGGACTAAGCCGTATGCACATTAACTGGAGTCCCAATTGGTTGGTGGAGTTCGAGTGTCACATCAGTTGTACATTACCATGCCACTAAGTGCAGTTATCACTTTAGTTAAGAGGAATTTATTAGGAGTTTATAGGATTTTATTAGGAATTATACTATCACACGAACTACACTTTACTTCAACTCCCAACTGTAAAATGCAGTTTGACTAATTAACTTGACTTCGAGCTGCTAAATGGAGTTCAACTGTCACATGGACTACACACTAGAAACAACCATGCCATTAAGTTGAGTTATCACATGAGCTATTTTTTATTTTTTATAATTGTTTATAAGGAGTTTGAATGATTAATAGTTAATTTAAAAGTTAATATAAATCTATTGTGGTTAATTAAAGAGCTCTGAGTTATCTTGACTAAGCCTTATGCACATTAACTAAACTCCCAGTTGGTAGGTGGAGTTCGAGTGTCACATGAGTTGCACAATACCATGCTACTAAGTGTAGTTATCACATGATTTCAGAGGAATTTATTAGGAGTTCGACTCTTACATGACTGCACATTAGCTATACTCCTAGATGCCAAATGCAGTTGGACTAAGCCGTAAGTAATTAGAGTTGAAGTTAAGCTAATAGTTGTAGAATCATTGGAGTTAAGCTAATAGTTGTATCTAATAGTTAAGCTAATATAAATCTATTGTAGTTAATAAAAGAGCTATGAGTTATCATGACTTCTAGCTTCCAAATGGAGTTCGACTAAGACTTATGCACATTAAGTGGAATCCCAATTGGTAGGTGGAGTTCGAGTGTCACATGAGTTGCACAATACCATCCCACTAAGTGCAGTTATCCGAACGATTTCAGAGGAATTTATTAAGAGTTCGAACTATTTTATTTGGAGTTCGACTCTTACATGACTGCACATTAGCTAGACTCCTAAATGCCAAATGCACTTGGACTAAGCCGTAAGTAATTAGAGTTGTAATTAAGCTAATAGTTGTAGAATCATTGCAGTTAACATAATAGTTGCATATAATAGTTAAGCTAATAGTTATCCAATATAACTTTGATTAGAGTTGAAGTTAAGCTAATAGTTCTAGACACATTTGCGTTAAGCTAATAGTTGTATCTAATAATAGATGGAGTTAAGCTAGTAGTTGTATCTAATAATCGAATAGTTGAAGATTAATTTTAATTTTTAGAACTATCACTAACACTACTTATCACATGTTGATTAAATTATTTTTTATTTTTTTGAAATTATTAATTATTAATTTTGGACGACACTCATATAATCAATCTGGACAGTACATATATAATATCCATAGTAACCCTTTAGTCTATATGATATCCCTGCTAACCCTTTAGTAAGAGTCGCCTTGGGTGCTCCTCAACTTCCCTCCCCTTAGTTGGTTGGGTGAGTGGCTTATCGCTCCTCACTTTAAAACCAGAGCCTTATCAAATCTGACCTAAGAATCTTTTTTCTTCCTACACTACAAATCATG
>LPNX011041800.1:174103-215294 GCA_001517045.1 Pseudotsuga menziesii | reverse complement strand
ATTTTTACAATATTTTATAAATCAGTGAAATATTCGCTATTTTTTACAATTTTCTATTATGTAATGAAATATTCGCCAAAATTTTACAATATCCTATAACTAAGTGAAAGAATCACCAAGATTTTACAACATTATATAATAAAATGAAAGATTCGCTAAAAAAATTATATATACATATTATATTATTGATAAAATCGCCTTCAAGTTTTCCTATATATTGGGGGGATTCGCCCATTTTTTATACATATAAATTTCGGGGGGCTTCTTAAAATTATCCCTACTACAAATTGTATTGTAAAGGCTTTCTATTAATATTTACTTCCATATAAAATACCATTCTGGTTTTCCGACCCTCTCCACCTATCGAAATTTAGATTCGGGGGTGCCGAACCTTCTCCTGTACCACAGGATCACTAGTTAGCTTCCTTTCAGGCTCTTGAAAATATTCCACATCCTGTGCTTCGAAACAATAGGTCGAGTCAATTAAACACAAAATATCCCAGCGACACTGTTTCCATACGAATTCGAATTCTGAATATTCCACGAAACATTTCATTTCTCTACATAACAGGTAACTTTTACGCATCTGCCCAGCCAAATCCAAAGCCACAGCGCACTCACACATTGTAGCCATCACACATTCTGAGCTCAGTTCTGCTCGAAAAAAGATTTCCTCATATTGTGTAATTCCAAGTTGTGTGTTATACCTGTAATGATACAAGCCTAGGGGAACTCTATTTTCTTCACATAATAGTATGACTGGCACAAAAACCCACTATGTATAGCTATATTCCTTGGCGGGGCCCACCTAAATGTCACAGTTTCCCCGCTAAGTAGACGCCCAAATGAAATCCCATATTTCGATTTAGCCCCACCCGATAGAGAGGGAGCGAAACATGCATATAGACGGGAAATCTAGTCAAATGATTCTAGTTCGAGAGCTAGTGGCATACCTTTGAGTTTCAGCTTATACCCTCCCTTGGTAAGGATCATGTAGATAGATAGCACTCCCTATAACATTATTGAAGGGATAAGCCAACCTTCTCTTAACAACATAGGTCAGGCATACTTAAACCACTCAGAGATAGCTATAATTTTCTTCTGTAGATTGAGCAGAAGATTCAGCAGAGGGAGGCAGCATATCCATACGTAACAGTAGTTCCAATTGGTGGGGTTGGACCAATTCGTGAGCGAGATCTGTCCCGCGAGTCTATCCCAAATCATACCAGGAAGCAGCCTAAAACTAAGTCATTTCAACCTATCAGACTTAGCTACATTCTCTTCTATTAATAAAAAAAAGACTATATTGCGGAATTCATACACTTTTACTATGACTTAGAAAAAAAGTATAACTCTTACACCCGCAGCCCCATATTAGCATTCTATATTGGCATTATAGGTAAAAAGACATTATCGTAGCCCTCTCCCTTGCACAAGGTCCTTCTAACTACCTACCCAATTTCCCATCTTGTTAGGCAACTTTGTTGTACTTAATTTCTCATCTCAAAGGCCAAGTTCGCATAGGATAAATTACCACCATCCAGGCTGCCCTCTATTCTTTTTGGGCTTACCCCTTCGTATTTGTGGTCATGCCTCACTCCTCCTACCCTGGGCGATTCACCACTTAGTACCTCTCCTTACTAAACTTACTTACCGGATTAAATTGAGTGAGAAGGGTGGTTCGGATAACCTTATCATAACTCAAGTAAGGTCACTTACATTCTAGAGCTATTTGAGGGGAATAAATAGGAATTGACTCGTATAATTTCATCTCTTATTGAAGCTAAGGGAATTGCTCCGTTCAAAATTGTGTTATCAGAGATGAATTTAGCTGATCCAACCCTTGACACTGGACTTAGATCTGCTACTGGTAGCTCTGTTGTTGGGAACTCTGACTATGGTGGCTCTACCCTACAATATAGGGAGTTTGGGGTATTTATTCTATATGGGTTTCATCTTGGTAAACTGGATCTTGGAAGATACACAACTAGCATTGAGACGGGTAGCTTTGTTGGCTCTGCATTTGCATCCGGAACAGGGATAGGCTCTAGCTCCAACTTTGCTTTTGTCTTGGCAAAGGATCATTTACAGGCGATGTGTCAACGAGGTAAACTACGGAAGCTATTGATCTTGCTATTTATCAATTAACCCTTTCTACTGATGTATTAGCTACTTATGCTCCTTTGAGTATGCGGAGATTCGGAGGCAGAGGTACGAATGCAGAGATGTTAATTTTAGGGGGTACATTCTTAGGAGGTGCTTTCAGATTAGATGGAAAATTATTTGAGAACTACTATAATAAATTGCAAAGGTAGTATTATTTCTTCCAGTGACCCTTGTACTATATTGTCTAGAAATGAGAAAGGATAGCGGCTTCCTTACTTCAAGGAACGGTCAAGAGAGAGAGGCTAGGTGAGGCAAATAAATAAATCTCTCGAGTGAGGTGGTGCTATCTCTTATCTCTTTAAGAGAATGGGGCAAGTTGAAGGTCCTATTTTGAATGGAAAGCCTATTTAAACTATGGGTACAGGGACTATTTAAACCGTTGTGAGGTAGCAGCCCAGAAGGCATATGGTAGCTATGAGAGTCAGTAGGGAGGAAAGGTCCAGGCCATAGCTTGAGCTCTTAAGCCAGTCGCTAATGCACGCTTATAAGGGAAGGAAAGTAAGAAGGGAAGTAAAGAAGGTGGTAATAGTGGTAGCAATCACTTAAACTAAGTAGTCCTAGCACCAAAGCCTGGCGACCAAAGACGCCAACCCAGCCACAACCGCTGATCGCACTTCTACCTCTTTAGATTAATAAGTAAATTGCTCTAGCGATCTGAAGATAATGTGGTATTGCTGGTCTTGCCTATGGCTATGGACTTGTTGAGGCCTGGAAATTCGCAGGCAGCAACAGTAAGGGATTCTCCCCAATCAGCGTTCCCAACTAGCCCGCTGACTGTTTGGAATAGGGAATCCGTCCGGTTTGCGGTCCGGCTACCGTAGGTCAAGAAACAAAATTAAAGGGGTTACCGGTTGCGGCCCGGCCCACCGAGTTTTTTGTATTTTTGACTTAAAGGAATGATATGCAAGTGCCTAATTAAATGCAGGGTGAACAAAATGCAAGGAGCGGTCACAAAGTGATGCGCAGGTTCTTACCTCTCGTCTTGCTCACAAGCATCTCACCAGATACAAAAGCAATACACTAACTAAACTATCCCTAGGGAGCATGGTTATCATCTTGACTGAGCAATACATTATCACATACAGTAAGAAAAATCACAGATAGTTGATACTTCTCTCACAGCACATGAAAGCTTACAAATATTCAAATAACCAGATAGCCGGTTATTCTATAACAACATTTATTGCTCTTAGTGAAAGTGCATCCCAGAAAACTACTGAAGAATAATCAACAAGAACATAGGTTCAAAACATCAAATATTCTTACAGCAAATGAAATACAGCTGAAAACGAAATAGTTCATCTTCAACATTATTCATCGAATTGCATTGATACATTCCACTTCTTTACTCTTTCCAGCAGACAAAATTGCTCCCTTTCCTTTAATCCTTCTATAGCCAAATAAAATCTCTGCAAGTGGTCGTCTACCAATATCTTCTCATTAGGATCAAACTTAGGCAATAACTTTTCGAAGGCTTGAGGTAGGTCGTGCAAAGGTGGAGTCAAATTTAGAGGTGATCTAGCTTTCCATGCGGGCGGTGGAGGATTAGGTGGGGGTTGATTGGCATTAACACCGGCCATGAGTCGGGGTGGAGAATGCGGAGGTGAAACAACAGGGGTGGGAGGATGCGAACCAACAGGGGAGTGAACAGGAGAGTTGTAAGGAGTGTCTGGGCCTACTTTGTTCAAAGGCAATTCAATCTCTTGTAAGGCAGTCTCCACAATCTCTTGCCAGTCTCCAACCAACACCGAATCTTCTATTATAGGGCGATCTTTCTTCTTGTACTCTCTTTTAGGCAACTCGGGGATAATTGGAAACCCTCTGATCTTCTTTACATAAGCATGGGTATGTCTTCTTAGATCATTTACAATTTCGTTGCGAACAGGATATAAATGCTCTCTGTTTTCTTCTTCTGGAATTGGCTTCAGTGGTCCACTACTTTCAGAACTGTAACCAGCGGAATAATCTCTGTAAAACGGGTTTCCTCGGCCAGCCATGCACTGGCGGCCCTCCTTCTAGCGCCAAAACTGTTGAGGCCTGGAAATTCGCAGGCAACAACAGTAAGGGATTCTCCCCAATCAGCGTTCCCAACTAGCCCGCTGACTGTTTGGAATAGGGAATCCGTCTGGTTTGCGGTCCAGCTACCGTAGGTCAAGAAACAAAATTAAAGGGGTTACCGGTTGCGGCCCGGCCCATCGAGTTTTTTGTATTTTTGACTTAAAGGAATGATATGCAAGTGCCTAATTAAATGCAGGGTGAACAAAATGCAAGGAGCGGTCACAAAGTGATGCATAGGTTCTTACCTCTCATCTTGCTCACAAGCATCTCACCAGATACAAAAGCAATACACTAACTAAACTATCCCTAGGGAGCATGGTTATCATCTTGACTGAGCAATACATTATCACATACAGTAAGAAAAATCACAGATAGCTGATACTTCTCTCACAGCACATGAAAGCTTACAAATATTCAAATAACCAGATAGCCGATTATTCTATAACAACATTTATTGCTCTTAGTGAAAGTGCATCCCAGAAAACTACTGAAGAATAATCAACAAGAACATAGGTTCAAAACATCAAATATTCTTACAGCAAATGAAATACAGCTGAAAACGAAATAGTTCATCTTCAACATTATTCATCGAATTGCATTGATACATTCCACTTCTTTACTCTTTCCAGTAGACAAAATTGCAGTTCACCTTGCAAAACGAAGTAGTTCCTCTTACAAGCCAACAATTATCAAATTTTCTCCGGGAAAAAGCCCCTTTTTCAGCCTTTATCCCACTATTTAAGCTACCGCCCTTGTCTTCTGGGTTCCTTGGCGTGTGACCTTTTTGCGCCTTTTCGATTCAGCTTCTCCTCTCGTCGTTCTGTTTTCTTCAATCATTTCCATAGGCGTTTTTTACCTCCTGACAGTAATTGTTGAAAACGCCTCGTTGAAGCCTCTGTCATCCGCTTGGATTATCCTTTTCCTCGCCGTGGGCCGCCCTAGCGATTTATAGAATTCTCCCTGCATACAACTTTAGTGCATTATCCACTTATATGAGACATTAGGCATCTAAAACTTTTAACTATAATGGAAATCCACAAAACTGGCCTGATTCACCCGGGCGAGAAATCACGGAAAAGAAACGGCGGTCGGGTGAGACTTGAAACGGACGGGCTGAGAATACAGCATCGGATGGGCAAGGTTTCAGGGGCCGCAACGGTGGAGGAGCACAAGAAAAATGTGAGTGAAAACATGGGCGTCATAGGCAATCGGGCGGCGGAGAGAAGTGGATCGGAAACTGAACAGCTCTGCCACCCGCAACGGCGGACGGAACGCAGGTCTGAGACAGGCGACGAGGGAGAAGGAAAGCTCGGGTGAGGGACGGTTGGTCGGACGTCGGATGAAACTCGCGTCGGCAGCTGACTTCATCTCCTCAGCCGCAACGGCGGGTGAGCCGGAACTCTAGAGCAAGCGATTTACAACCACGAATCGGGCGTCGGGTGACACTTCAATCGGGCGGAAACTTTGGTCTAGGAGCCGTAACGGCGGGTGAGATAGGACTCAACTTCTTTCAAAAGAGGCCCGATCCAAAGAGAAAACTAACAGCGCTAAGGCCCAATTGCGGCCAAAACATCAATTTTCTTCGCTAAGGAAAAATTTCATGCTCTACGGGTACTAGAACGGACCACGCGACTCGAGCTAACTAAAGGAAGCAAGCACGAAGGCGGGCAATCAACCTCAAACGCAAAGATATGCTCAAAGGTGCCAAGCTTTCAACAATCGATCCAAATAAACAATGAAGAGGAGGGGTCCCAGAGTTTAAGTGAAAAAGCTAAAATCGGGGAGAGATGTTGCGGCAGCAACAGGACTATTAATAAGTAATGATCTTTCTGAGACTTATCCTGATAACCTCCATACTCTTACAATCGATCACGGGCTGGCAGTGATGAAGGATGTGGAACACAAAGATGAACACGTGATATAACAATGAGATTCACATTTCGATTGTATGGGTTTAAACCCAGCACAGGGCTAGGGGCATGCCGTGCTTGGCTTCATCAGTGAGTGAACGGATTAACAATAGCTTCAGTGAATGACTTCTATTTTTAAATGGCTTATATGTGAGTTTCCTATGTGCTCCACCAGAAGATAGAGTTTAGTTGTTTACATACGTTATAGATTTACCCAATTTCCCGACATATGTGATAGAATTCCTTACCGCAGAGAAGTCCTTAACATCAGATTATATCTGTACCCCAAGTTCCCAATTGAGAGAGCCACGTTTCCAACAGACAGGTACCCATAGTGAAAATACTGACAACACCAAAAGGACACAGTGAAACTGTACCACAACGAACCCACAATTATCAACTACATGCAGTTAGTATTAAAAGAACAGTTCACACCTCAAGCCAAGTTACTTCCCAAATGGACGAATAAGTTAAACTAATCACCCAGTTAGTAATTCCTCAATGCCCCAAGTTTATAATAAACCTGGTAAAAATTCAATTCTATTACCTACTACCCATGGTTATATATTAAACCAGTTCACACCGAGCTGTAGCAACTTATGCCAAATTATATGTTCTAGTGGCAGTTATCTCTTCAACCTACCCAAATTGAATCTGTTCTATAATACACCTACTCAAATGAATTTATTTTACTTATTATGCCACAAATCAAGGTAATACACCTAGCCTCATCACACCTAGTCCCAACATACCTCTTTTCTATATTAAACCTGATGTTTACCAATTAGACTCTGGGATTAGCGCGGGTCTCTAGTAAATATTGTATCTATTCAAAGATCTGCTCCCAAAGCAACTAAGTTGTTTCATAAACCCGGTACCAATTTATATCAGTTACCTACTGAACACGGGTCGTTATTCAACCTGGTACCAACCAATTCAAGGGCCTACTGCTCGCGGGGAGCCATTAAACTCGTTTTATATTAAATAAACTCAGTTGAGACTTTCTTTCTACTTATGGACAACGTTGCAATGACTCGTCTCATCACTACTAGTTGGTCACAACACAACATACATGACACAGTGAGTACTCGCCCAACATGCATGGATTATTGCCACCAATAGACCTAGCTAGATACACGCTTACATACATATGTTGATTCACCATTTGAGGGTCATACGCATTAGACAATGGATATATTAAACATTCACCACAGGCCTAGATCTAACATCCAAGTAACTTAGGAAGGAGGGGATAGATAGTGGCATTCAACATAAGCCTAGAACTATAAGCCAAGGACACTAAAAACACTACAACATACACAAAACAAACTCCATAATCCTAGTACCAAGAAACACACAATATCAAAAAGTATGGGAATACATGTAACATCTACTACAACAGCAAATACAGAAATTCACATAGCCCATCATAGACAAAAGGTTAGTGCCGGGAAACCAATAGCCAATCACGTAACTCAGGATTCATTGCTACCGATCATAGTCTGTAGAATTTCCAGGAGGTAAGGTGCCAGAAGATAAGGTCATCGCTGCCGCCTTGTTGTCATTGCAGGAGCCTGTAATTGCTGATCATAGCCGACAGCCACATAGCTAGAAGGTCACCAGAAAGTCCATTCCCAGAAGTAATAACAAATAGCTGATCAATCATAGCCAGTTTTCTTTGCGGGAGCCAATCATAGCCAATCATTGTAGCCAAAAGGTCTTAGCTAGAATCTCTAGTTTCCATAAGGTCATAGCCCCAAAGCACCAGTCGTAGTCAGTCATAGCCAACCAATAGTTTCCATAGATAATAGATGATCATAGACATAAGGTCATTGCCAAAAGGGGAGCCATACTAATAAGGGAGGACAGGTTGATAGAGAAACATTCTGCAAGATAACAAGGGGTACTGAAATAGACATTTAGAGAGAAAGGGTATTGCCAGTAGGGAGGGAATTTACTTATTTTGGGAAGAAAAGAAAGAGGAATTAATTGAATCTTACAGGAAGGGATAAAAGAACCAACAAGCCTGCAGACATTCGTCAGTCACCATAAATCCATGTGCCTTTAACCTCTCAATAGAATCCTTTCACCTTATCACCTTACCCACCAAGTCCATGAGTCATAATCCTTTACTCAAGCCCAACAAAATACATAAGCCTTCACCAACACACTAGAGTTGACTTAACACAAGCCATCGCACCAAGCAAATTCTTGGGGCATTCAAAAAATATAGTTCAACTATGCCTTACCTCTTTTATATTCATGCTTTCCTGTTGATACCTTCCTTTTGTCTTTGACTTACTTGAATGCTCAGTATGACGGGAATAAACAAATGGGTGGGTGACCCTCCCGCCCCAGAAGTGTGTGAGCTAGTCTATTTTAACTTTGATAAGGAAGGGTCATTTCTTCATGCGATATCACCACTTAGAGAAGTAGGGTTTTTAGGTCCGCATAGGTAGTTAGGTCCAAATGTACGTATAGATAGGGTAGTCAGGCACAAATAGGTAGCTAAAGCAATGGATCTAAATTTCTTAATGTTGGGTCGGGTGTTTTCGTGTGTTTTTACAGTATATTTGCGTATAATAAAGAAAATGAAAAGCATGATCAGGTCGGCGTGTATTTAAGGAGCGATAGGTGGGAATGATGGTGGCGTGCTCTTGGCAGTTCAGTTGTAATTCACTCTCCTGCTACAATCAAGGTAAGATAGATAATTTTTCAGTACGAGATTCCTTGAGATGGGAATGCTCGAGATGTGAGATGGGTATCAAGTAAGTAAATATAATTTTTATAGAACATAGTTCCTACACACTGAGGGAAAATGACATGTCAATACTATGACAGATACACATGGGAGGGTCACACTATCATGCTTGATGTTACACTATGGGGTATGCCGCTTTAGGTACGATGCTTGCATTTGTTACATTATGCCAGTTCGATGCAGAGGGTTCCACCTAAGGTACGATTAACTTGCCAATTAAGTATGTGTTCCCGATTAGGCATGTTCTGTTAAATATTATGCTTTGCTTACCAAAGGAGCTTTCCAAAATTGAGGTTCCACGACCGATAGGGGATGAGGTGACACAACCGATACAACACGATGAGATCAGTTAGCCCCTTAGTGAGTGAGTGAATGAGTCATTACGAGATGCCCTCGAACTTGAGGCCTAGAACATCGTAGAGGCCAGGGCCACACCATAGAGGAACAGAGCACGAGTCAATTTACAAACTTACATTGACACACTTACGCAACAAACCAAGTACCTTAACGAGTGACCTTGACACTGGATAGAGGGCTTGACACACGATAGAGAGAGGGCTTACCACAATAACCATTTCACCTACTATAATTCAAGTCAATCATATCATCTAGAAATATATATGATATGAAATTATATTACCTAATCATGTCATCCAAAAGTATATCTATGATATGAAAACTCACCTAATCCAATTTGTTTTCATAATATACTAGGTATTTATTTTAACAATATAATCAAATGCATTATTATTTTAATAACTTTGCATTACTTAGATACCAAAGTAATATTATTTTCACTTTATTTATTATAAAATATGGTAAGTAATTTCATTAACTACTTTCATTTTCTTTAAGTTTAATTAGGAAAAGCTTGAATTAAGTCTATTAAAATCAGGATTAAACTTAATGAATAACATTATAAAAACCTTTATATTTTTAATTATTTTTTCTTTTAAGTATCTTTAATTTTATAAACTCTACTTAAGAAGGAGATACTAAACTCCTAAACAGTTTTACTTTATATTTATAATATTATATATTAATATAAATATAACCCTTTTATGAAATGTAGAAATTTCTTAAAATTTATAATAAAAAACTATCAATTTAAAAACAAATCATATATATATAAAATAATGTGTAATCTTGTGTTCTAGCTATTTTGTGGTATATAATTACACTTTGTAAACTTTCACTTTCGTGATAGCATATAGTAATATTATATATTATAATATTCGTGTCTTTATATTTTTATTTTCTACATATTAATAATTTATAATATTATATTTATGTTTTCATATTAGTATTTTTTAAATTTATATTTTTTATAACCGAATCTTAATTATAAGTTATAAGTATACTTTGTTATTGGATTTTGAGTAAACTCAATTGAATTAAGTGAAATGATTTTAAAAGTTGAATGAATTGAAACAAGTGAAATTAACAACATAGTTGCTTAATATTCGTTTGATAAGAGAACAACAAAATTGCTTGAAACTTGTTTTAAAAAAAATAAACAAGAATGTTGTTTAGTATCTGCCTCTTAAAAATAGTGACAAGTGTAACAAACCCAACTTCTAAAATGCCATTTACCTAAAAATGGGGTGTAAAACTATTTAAACCTCCTAACATAAATGTATACTTGTAGAGAAAGAGTAATTTCATGGATTTACAAAACATTCACCAGTATATAAAATATATCAATGTTGTCCTTCATACGTTGAGGATAACACAACACTAATGCTATTTTTTTTTGTTTTCTCTTATATCTTAAGCAACCAAAAGATTCTTTATGCAAGGTCTTAGCATCTATATTTAGGTAGCATAATTCATAATCCATTCATTATATGCAAATAAAGAGAATGAATATTATTCTAGCCACAAAATTGCAGAGCATTAACCACGTCTAATCTATGAAAATATAAAGAAAACATTAAATACAAAAGTAATAGAGAGACACCAGAGTACGTGGTTCGTGCCATCCATGGGGATACGTCCACCAAAATTGTTAATAGTTATATTAACTTATCCAACATAAAGGGTTACAATTCCACAACTCATTTGCTGCTAATTATTTTTCTTTTTCTGCATGGTCTCTTTTACAATACCATTTTCATTTTTTTTAGATTTAACGCAAAGCCTTCATTTTAAACATAAGTTGTACCATCTAAATAATTCATGTAATATTTTTCCACTTTAACTATCCCAATGAAAATTATATAAGATTATAAAAATAAAACTTACAAGGTTTCCATCAATGTATGACCCATCAATTCTTCAAAGAGACATAACAATACATGATCAATGTGAGGTAGCATTTGGCATTACAACTAGAATAATGGGTTTTAAAACTTGACCTTGAAACCTTTTGGACTATTATCAACATTTATTAAAATCAACTCTAGATACCAAGAAAATAATCCTCGACTAGTTTTGAGGTCTCCCAAGTCTTAACGCAGAGACTATATTACACATAGGATTCTATGAACAATTAGATAAAGATAAATAGACATCAAAATAAAATAACCTGGGGTTACTTGTCTCCACAAGACTAACACTTCACGAAAGAAGACAAGATCAACCGAGAGATGATCCCTTTCTCTCCTGGTTTAATGGTCAACAAAAAGAAAAAACATCTAAGACTTAAATATTTAAATACTATTGGCATTGAATCTCATAATCGCAAGGTCATTCTTACCACTGATTAGAGGTAAAATATAATATTCAATTTCTATCTGTGTAGACTCTTTATGACTGCTTCCATCAATTTTGTGCTCCTCTTCAGATGCATCTAGCATCTGCAAGTTTAAAAATTATATTTACATTAGCGATCTCTATAAAGGAGTGTACAGTAAGAAATTTAAATAATTCGAACAAGATTCAATCATAACCCATGTACTTACATTCTTTAAGTAGTTGTAAATTCCACCTTGGACTATGTCGTTGATATCTTCATCTTCAGCATCATGTTCCAAGTGGGGTTGCTGCAACTTCAAAAATTGTAAATATTAGACATTTTAATAAATTAATCAAGACTAACACATGCATTAACAAAATTATACATGTAATAACAAATTGACAAGTGTTTAGATATTACCTCAGCTGTGGTTCTCTGGGTCTCGGGTACAACCACACTGGGTGCAGTACCACCCCCGTGAGAGGCATCAAACTCCTTCAAGAGTAAATATTGCATATATATTACGAATCTTTTAATATGTTAGATATAGTATGGCACAATTAAAAATTGAGTTCAATAACATAGTTTTAAAACAAAGTCCTTACCTGACCACCAGACATCGTACTGGTGCCATGTCTTGGTCCAGGACCATAACAGTGTCCCCCACATGATGTGCAGACGTGCGGCTCGCTCTGAGGCACATGGGATGACGGTCTATCCCCACCCACAGATGTCCCTCCACCACCAGAAGCTGGTGGTTGTACACCAGCAGAGGAAGAGGGCGCTCTCTCGTCAATAGTGGTCGTGTGTCGAGAGACCATCTCAACTAGAGTAAAAAATGCATCCTATGTCTGGGAAACCATGTCATGTGCAGGAGGGATGTCTGCCCTCGGTAGCTGGGCATGGGGTGTAGGTATCTGTGGATTGGCATCTCTATGCCTAGCATGGGTTTGATGTTGGGGCATTCCCCTACCAACTCCTTGGAAGCCCAACATGTCAAAATAGTTGACATGTTTCCCCATCACAAACTCTGCATACAATTTTCGGAGGAAGTACATCGGTACTTCCCTATTGTTGTGAGGGGGGATGTCAAAAACCATGTACCACCTATCCATCCAATTGTCTCTGATGGGTGGAAAAGTGCACCACTCAATAGAAATATGTGGCCTACTGATCTACGGCATGTTATCCGTCCTAGGCACTCTAAATAATGAATAGACGGCTTGTTTTATTATTTTCAGCTTTTTTACCTCATTGTAACTCAAGCCATCAGCATATTGTTTCCTTTTTCTCTCCCTGTAAGATGCGATTCTATACAACGCATCATTCGATCTTGCGATCGTATCAACAATAGATAACAATGAATCTGACAGGGAGTGGTGGAGCTCATCTCCACCCCTCCAAGCTGAACCTATCTCTCTCAAGTGGCCAATGAACCTCAGTATCTCTGCATTGTTACGATCCATAGTAGCCACTGCAATCATAAATACAAATAAAATATCATTAGAAATATAAACACATGATATAAAGACATATATAAGAACTGAAAACTGTATAACTATTGACATATAAACTAAATTTCTATCATGTAAATTTAAAGATTGATCTTGAATTTTACAGTAAAGAATAGGCGGCATAAGCTATTTAGAGTGTTAGTCTATTCATAAGCTATTTATTGTTAATAAGAGGGGCTATTGTTGAATGAAGTTGGTAATCAATTTCTAAGCCATTTATTAATTTAATGAAGATTATTAGCATTTTGATGAGGGTGATATTCAACAAATATGTAGGAGCTATGATAGGATTGGTGGGAATTTTCAACCCCAAGATTTACATGGAAAGGTTGTAGGAGATTTTTAACTCAACACGAGTAATGCATCACTGTTGTTTTTATTTGAATTTTTGTTTGAATAATGTATCACTGCTTGAACATAGATTTTAATGGCAATTCTTCACATAACATGCTCATAAATTATAGCAAGGAAATAACATTAACAATGATTTAAATGGCTAATAAACAGACACCCAAAGACATAGTAAGAAGGTGATTTTTACATGCCTGTAGCATCCTGTTGACATATCTGGAAATGAACATTGAGATACCCAAGTAATGTGGCCATACAATGTGATAGCAGTGAGAAAATCTTATAATGGCTGAGATCTGAAATGTGTTGTAGATGACAATTGGGAAAACTTCATATTTTACTTAAATATTCAGATCTGGAAATGAGAGTTATTTGACTCACAATACAGAGTTATGAAAGTACTATAGCAGCCTTAGAATGTGCTAGGACTGACAATCAATGGATGAAGAAGTAGACTCTGGTATAACAAATCCTGTAGTAGCTTTATTCTTCCCAATGCACCCAATGGAAGTATGTAAGCACAATATAAGAGTGAAGATTTTACCACATTGATATTTCAATTTATGGCAGCCTAGAAACTACTAGTTACACTCTTCCCATGAATCATTTCATCTACAGCAGAAAAATCTTGAACTTCTTCTCCACATGAAGACCCATGACTATATACTGTCAGCGGGCATTAACAATATTGACGTGGGTGCTATATATACAAACTGACTTAATGCTTTTGGTGATTAATAGTACATTTTCTATTGTGAAAATGACTATGTTCCTTCAGATTTTTAGAGATGGAATTTTACAATAAATCAGAAGTTTTGCCATAACAAAATATGATTGCTATTTTAAGTTTTTTAAAGATTCTTTTAGAAATGAAGTGGCTACAAATGATTCAACATAGAGAGGACTGATGTAGCATTCTTTTAGTGCAATTGTTTTACCTCCTAATCATACTACAAAATTATTGTAGACAAGGCAAATAAATTGATGTAGAAAATCAAAAAAACATGAAAAAAATTGAAGAAAATACCTCACAATGGGAAGGTTAAAATCCAAAGGTGGAGATGGAAGGCTCAAGCACACCCAAAATCGTGTATGCACAGTCGAGGTTTCATCTTCGTTCGTCCAATAGTTGCACCGAAAATGAGAAAAGGACGGCCTCGGCCGGTTTAAAAATAAAAAATAGGTTTTAAGAATCACGCATTCGTTTTAGCAAAGGAAATCGCGCGCACGATTTGCTTGACTAAAACGGAGGCGCGTTTTTGTTTACTAGCCTAGTTGTCATGACCATTGCCAGCCTTGGGACTAGGCTTGGCAGGTTCGGTGTTGCTTGGGTTGATTTCTTTTTTTTGGATCAAGAGTGAATGACTTCACTCCACCATTGCATCTAAAGGGTCCATCAACTTCTTGCACACACCCTTAAGCTAATATAAATCTATTCTAGTTAATAAAAGAGCTATGATTTATCGTGACTTCTAACTTCCAAATGAATTTCTACTAAGACTTATGCACATTAAGTGGAATCCCAATTGGTAGGTGGAGTTCGAGTGTCACATGAGTTGCACGATACCATGCCACTAAGTGCAGTTATCACATGATTTCAGAGGAATTTATTAAGAGTTTGAACTATTTTATTTGGAGTTCGACTCTTACATGACATCACATTAGCTAGACTCCTAGATGCCAAATGCACTTGGACTAAGCTGTAAGTAATTAGAGTTGTAATTATGCTAATAGTTGTAGAATCATTGCAGTTAACATAATAGTTGTATATAATAGTTAAGCTAATAGTTATCCAATATAACTTTGATTAGAGTTGAAGTTAAGCTAATAGTTCTAGACACATTTGTGTTAAGCTAATAGTTGTATGTAATAATCGATGGACCTAAGCTAGTAGTTGTATCTAATAATCAAATAGTTGAAGATTAATTTTAATTTTTAGAACTATCACTAACTCTACTTATCATATGTTAATTAAATTATTTTTTATTTTTTTGAAATTGTTAATTATTAATTTTGGACGACATTCATATAATCAATCTGGACAGTACACTTGTCTCATTCTTGTTTAATCTTGTACGACTACCATATAATCAATATGGACAGTACACTTGTCTCATTCTTGTCGGTAGATGAAAAAGCATAGATGGTAGTCCACCCCAAAATTCTAACATATCTACGCTTATCCGCGTAAATATATATGATATGAAATTATATTATCTAATCATGTCGTCCAAGTTAACGCAAACACACCATGCCCACATTACGGCCCATCGAAGTAAGTAAAACTATGCCTGCCTTCTAACTAAATCAGATATATTACTTACGAGCATGCCATGCCTCCCAAGCATATCAGCCATAGGCCCCACCTACCATGCATGCTACAGACTGGGCTAAATATTTCTTTTTTTTGTGAGGCGAACAAACAACTGCCATAGATAGATGGGTTGTAGGCCCGAGCATATTTAGCTTTTTATTATATCTGGCTTTTGGTCGGTCCCAGTAACTAGCGAGTTTATATGTGGGTCTCATGAACCCCGTGAATCTATTATGATCAACGATGGATCTATCCAATAGGCGAGTAAGGTCAGGTTGGGGCAAGAAATCTACGAAACTGAGCACAATAGGGTGGAAGATAAATCCCTAGATCTTTTATTTAGAGAGGAGAATGGAAATCACTACTTTTTAAAGTGATATTCTTGCCGCGGCACTGTTATAGCGGATTTCACCACTCCAGGTGAATCACACTTTGTATGGCCTTCCCCTGTCCCGCTGCAGACTCTTTAGACCCCATGGACCATATTTTATCCTTTGATGTTACCTTGATCATCCCTAAAAACTATATAAAAGATGATATACGCGGATTTTTCCCCGATAACCGCGTACATACGCGGGTTTGACTCCTATAACCGCGTACATCAGGATGTGTGCATAAGTCCAAATCCTTTTGGAGTTTTCCTTGACTTGGATCCGACTCATTCGACTCCTGGCCTTCCATATGCCTTGAGATCGCTCGGATTCGACCCTTCATTATCCCTTGTGAAGCTATATAAAGAACCTCTTGGTACATTGAAGGCATATAGAGAGATTGAAGCAACGAAACTATAGTCCATTGTTGCCAGAACTATACTTGAGTCTGCATCCCTTTGTCCCTTTGGAGCATTGATGTGTTCTTCCCAAGCTTGCCTTTGCTAGTGAGCTTGCTATCAAGAGATGGAGGATTGAGGTGGTGGAGGTCCAAGTGGGGGATTCAGTTTCTCCGATTCGCAGACATGCCGTCAGAGGTTGTATCTATATTGTAATCTCTGATTTATATTAATAAGAACTATCTTTCCTTGTCCAATGATGTGTATTTGATTGAATATTGTATCCATTGGTATATGTCAAATGCTTTTACATTATTGATTATATATGCTAGAATAGATCTAACACCATGATATATAGTATGCTTCTATTGTTTACTTGTTGTTGAGGAAGTATTATAACAATTCAAGCTGAAGATTGGAAAGCTCAACGGGGATCTACTTCAACCGTCCGGAATAAGGTACGAGGTCTGATCCTTTAGTGTTAGACATTTTATTTCTATTGCATATTGGGAAAGATTGATTTCTGGAGTCAAGTATGTCTGCTGTGGTACCCCAAGCCATAGGAATTTCTCTCCATAACAGAATTGGCGACTCCGCTGGGGAGTTCCTAGTAGTTGTCCTTTGGGGGTGATTTTCTTGGCATTCAATGTATTTGAATTACTCTTTCTCTCTTGTTTCTGTGTCGGGTTTGGGGGCATGTATGCCTGGTAGAGTTTGATTGGAGTGAAGTTTGTCTCAGCTTGTCTATTTGCCTTGTTTTATGCACCTTTTCTTCCTGTACGCGGGTTTTTGATTTACAGTCGCGTATACACGCGGTTTCCTCTGGGATTTCCGCGTATACACACGGGTTTACTACGAACAGTCGTGTATACCCTGGATTTTTCCTTTTTGTGGAAGTTAATTGGTTGATGGGTGAATGATGTTAGTTGCTGAGTCTCCTTTGGCACTGCCTAAGTCTATTTTGAACTCTGGTTCTGACTGGAAACGTTTTTTTTTCAGCCTAAATTTTTTTTTAGGAAAGTTCTTGTCATGGCATTTTCAATTTTTTGTTTGAGATTAGTGCATTAGAGTTATTTTACCTTAGTGCTTTGCTTGAATGTTGTTTGTGTGTGCTTGCAAAGTCTTAGGGTGGTAGAATCATTCTTTTGCTTTTTGCATCTCTTATATTTTCAAAAAATTCAAAAACATTTGCTTATCATAATGCATTGCATTTTGCACTTTGCATTGTACTTGCACTAGATCTAGATTTGCTTTGGAGTACTAGTTAGGACTTCATATAGGAAAATTTTCATTCAGCATTTGAAGAAGAAATTGTGCATTACACGTTGTACGCATACCCTGTTTTCATGGACACAATGCATTTGCATTGATTGTTATGTGTGCATTTTACTTCTTGTTGCGTCATAACACCACTAGTTGCATGACCATATCCTATTTTTGAGTAATAAAGCCAACTAAAATCAACGCTAATTAAAATGAATTACACTCTTTTCTTTTCTAGGGTGCACCAACAAGCTTAGGTTTTAGGATGTTGGAATAGTTCATTGTAAGTTAATTCTCCAAGATCACTAAACAACAACATTTAGGTGTCTGTCCAGGGAGTGTGTGAAATCATTGGTATAACCATTGTTCTCAGGATCCTCCTCTCAAACGAGAGTTAATCACGAGGCAGTGTGAGCGGTTGTGGATTGGGATAACCCCTGGTCGATAACTGTGTAGCACCGGCGATATATCCAGGATTGTATTCGTATCTGGGGACTCTTTCGGAAGTTTCAAGCTTTGCTAACCTTCCCATATGGTCAATCCCGCCTGCGACTGTCTGCCTGAGCTTTGATTATATTGACGTGACCTTAGTGACCTTACCTAGGATATCGAGGGGGTACGTGTAGAGGTTATTCTGCATGTGTCCTGGCCAGGTTGGGGTCGGACAACACAGTCGCTTTACGCATTGAAGCTGAGGGCCACAATAATTGGTTACGTACCTCCGCTTGTGGTGACAAGGGCCTCTCAAGCCTCTCCTAGGCAAGACATACCGGCCACTTTCGGGAGCTCACTTATCCAGCCCTTGTTTGCTTGCATTTGGCTTTAGATTTCATTAGTGATTGCTCTGTGCACGCTAGTTGGCCTAGGGTCCACGTAAATAGAGAGTCTTTGCTTTTTGTTGAGTCATTGTGGATTCGAGTGCAGTTTTGCGCCGTTCTCGTCGGTTAGCAGGACTTCCGCCTTCCACTTCTCCTCCTCCTTTGGGAGAGGGACTTAGACAGTCCAGGCGGACTATGTCACACACTGATTCACACACCATGGAGGATCATTCAGAGACTATTCCTGAACCACCTCCTCCCGTTCGTATTGACGATGGGGAACTTACTCATACATACGATCCTTCACCTGACCTAGTTGAGTTTGGTCCTGTGATTTCCCAGATAGGATCTTTGCATGATAGACCTACTCACCCTAGGGCTGATTCCATGTTGCCACATTATCAGTATGGAATGACGGAAGATGCCGAGACTCACTTTCCACCTGCCAACTACGGTAGTTATGCTACGACTGGTTTTCCTATGCACGATTTGACATTTCATGTCGAATCCGATTCCGAGCCTAGCACTATGCCTGGGGGCAATCCCATTCCTTACCTTGCGGAGAGGTTTGGGAGTACTAGTCACATTGCACCTTCCATCCCAGTGGTGGAAGCTCCATCTTATCCCCTTCCTAGGTCTAGGGCAAGTGATCTGATTAGGATACCAGGTCCAAGACGAGTGACGATAGGCACGAGTACATATCTTATTACGGAGATTCCTTCATCCTCGATTCCGAGTTCTTCAAATGTACATCCTCCACCTTACCCACGTGGTCCTTTGAGTCAATATATGGCTACGAGTCAGGTCCATACTACGGTTACTAGACCGATTGTGTCTCACATTTATATACCACCCATTGCTTTGGGAGGCTATATCCACCCTTCTAGTGGTTAGCTTGTTACGTCTCGGGTGTATATATCTATGTGAACCAGGGAGTGGTCCATTGACCTCATCATGCTAAGATCCCTTTCCTCGCGACGCTTAATCTTCCTGACTTATCAAGACTTACGAACGATCCCGTGGCTCATGACCCGGCTTGGCCGGCTGTCCCTACCAAGCTTCCTTCGGACTACCTAAGTTCGAAGGCAAACCGGGAGAGGATCCGAGTGAACACGTTACCAGGTTTCACCTTTGGTGCTCTTCGAATTCGTTACATGAGGACTCAGTCCGCTTGCGACTATTTCAACGCACCCTTACAGGGCCTACGGAGAAATGGTATATAGAGTTACCAAAGGGAGCCTTTACCTTGTTCGACGATCTTGTGATGACTTTTCTTAATCACTTCCAGCTACCAGTGCGCTATGATGTTGGTACTGAACTCTTGTCGACATTTCGGCAAGATAAAGCCACCCATATTTCTGATCATATTCAGGAGTGGCGTAGATGGAATAGATTAATTAAAGCCTTTATACCACTGGAGTTCCTTCTCGAGTGGTTCCTCAAGTCTTTATTGCCATATATCGCGAAGTATGTTTCCACATTCGGAGTGCAGAATGAGGAACAAGCAATCTTTAGGGCGCAGGAACTGGACTTGATTTATGCTCAGTCCGATTTGTTGTATGAGATTATTCCCAACGCTCCTCGTTCTAGTTTCGATCCCAAGGTCAAACCTGGACCACATGCCGATGGCATTGTGGGGTGTCTAAGTGCGAAACCTGCAGATTCGGTTGCAAAACAAGTTAGTCAATTGTTGCTCAACCAATTTTCCTCGGGACAAGCTACGGCTTCGTCTCAACCCGCCCAAACGGCGAGTGTACTTTCTTTGCAATCGTTGGACCAAAAGGGTAACCAGTAACTCGGACAGAATAAGAAAAAGGGTAAGAATAATAATCGAAATGGTGGGAATAAGAATGAGAATGCTTCCAATCATGACAAGAACGGTCAGAATGCTGGTGGGGACAAGCAAGCGAAACGTAAGGTTAAGTTCCCTTACAAGCTATGTAAGGATGATCACCTCACTTACTTGTGCCCTAGAATGGATGAAGCTTCGAGACTCTTAGCACAAGGCCCAGCTGTGCTAATGAACCCTTTACCGCATAACCAGATTATGAACTTGAAGTCCCAGGAGCAATCTAGTGAGAATGATCGACCCGAGGCTAGTGCTCGTGGGTGCATTAACATGGTCTGTGCTGCCAAGGCTATGACTCGTGCAAAAGATTATGGATCGCCACAACCCAACCCAGGCAAAGAACTCGATCCACTAGGAACTCCTTTGCGCATTGAGAAACCTGCGGACAAACCTGAAGCTGCACCTTGCATTCCTAAGGGGGTACTTAAGTGCTCGGGGCATAATCCAAATGCCCGAGCCACCCAGAATTATTCATTTGTCGAGGATTTGGGCCATACTCGTGCGATGTCTGCATTGGAAGTGCTTCAGAGTTGTCCTTCACAAAGGAAGGCTTTGCTTTCTGCTCTTGGTGTGAACGGTGATGATTCTTCCTCAGTGATCAAATTTGAAACCGTAGGTCATTATCCTCGCTTGCCCTACTATGTGTCGTTTTTGGTACACGTAGAATGTCTTAATATGATCGTTAAGCGCACTGTGATTGACGAGGGCGCTGCTGCATCTGTGATGTCTTTGTCTTGTTGGAAGGGTCTTGGTTCTCCTGAGTTGTCGAAGTCAGCGACTATGTTAACTGCTTTTGATGGGAGATCTTTTAGGCCGCACGGTATCATTCCTTCCCTTAAATTCCATTTGGGAGGGAAGACCGTTGCGATAGAGGTTGAGGTGGTTGATGCACCCCTCGACTACAATCTCTTGCTGGGTCAGAACTGGATGTATAGTATGCAAGCTGTTGCTTCTTCCGTGTTTCACGTTGTATGCTTTCCACATAATGGGAAGATTGTAACAATTGATCAGATGGCATTCAAGAATTCCCCTGTTACTGCATCTTCAGGAACTTCGGTTCCGGTCGTTGAACACTCTCAGCCGGCTACTAGGAGTATGGGTGTAGGCATGTATCCATCCCTTACGGGGAGCTTTAGTTGTCCTGCACCGGTCCTCATGATAGGATCTATTTCCAATAAGGCTTCATCTTCTACGACCTCAGTGTCTTTTCGCACAACTCATATGGGAGACCCTTGGATTCTCCCTACACTGAGTATTTCGAGTGAGCCTGTCAAGACCAACGTGTCGCTTCCTGCAACCATGATAGCTTATCAAGCCAATCTTATGGATGTTTCAGAGCCTTGTTCTTCCTCTTCGTGGATGGAGGAGGAAGACCCCTATGTGCTTCCTGCATGGGCAGTACAGTCTTCTCATGCCCACGAATTCCTGGATATGGTTTTTCCTTCCGATGAAGCGATTATCGAGGCTATGTCGGGTGTTGAGCCTCCATGGGAGGAACTTCATCATAGATCATATTTCCTTCCACCGCTTGACCGTTTGGAGCATGAGGATTATAGGGAGATTCTTAGACAGAAATTTGGTAGACCCATGATTCCATTAAGCTCTCCTGGTTAGATGGCTGATGGGAACATGGCGAAGATATCTTCCACGATTGCTATCAACATCTCTTGAAATCCTGGCACCATTGAGAATGTTTATATTGGGGCGGATTGTTCCCAGGCTGAGATTCTCGAGTATACTGAGCTATTCAAGGAATTTCGTGATATTTTTGCTTGGTCTTATGATGAGATGCCAGGTATTGACCCTCGGATTTTCAAACATGAGATTAAGACTTACCCCAACGCTAAGCCTGTTCGACAACGTTTACGCGCCGTGAATCCTAGGAAAGCACCCGCCATTAGGGTAGAGATAGAGAAGCTGTTGAAAGCTGGTTTCATCTATCTCGTTCCCTTGATGGAGTGGGTTTCAAACCCCATTCCGGTGGATAAGAAGCAGGGAGCGATCCGAATATGCACTGATTTCCATGATTTGAATCGTGCATGTCCTAAGGATAACTTCCCCACACCGTTTATTGATCAGATTTTGGATGAGTGTGCAGGTAGCGAGGTGTTCTCCTTTATGGACGTATTTTTCAGGTATAATCAGATCCAGATTAAACCTGAGGACCAACACAAGACTGCATTTATTTGTCCTTGGGGAACGTTTGCATATCGAAAAATGTCTTTCGGCCTTAAAAACGCCAGAGCTACATTTCAGCGGGCAATGACCTTGATTTTCCACGATCTCAAGTCTATTATTGAAGTATTTTTAGATGACCTCACTGCTCATTCTCGTATGAGAATGCGTCATTCATATCACTTGAGATTGGTTTTCGAAATAATTTGGCACTATTCAGTTCGATTAAATCCTCATAAGTGCATCTTTTGCGTAAATTCAGGTCGTTTATTAGGATTCATCGTTTCAAAGGAGGGCATAAGAGTCGATCCCTTAAAGGTTGAGGCAATACTTCAGTTGTCTCCCCCAAAGAATATTTGTCATATTCAGTGTTTGCAAGGTATGGAAAACTTCTTGCGAAGATTTGTGGTCAATTTTGCCAATTTGACTAGAGGCTTCATGCGTCTCTTGAAGAAGGATACTCCCTTTGAATGGGATGAGCGAACCCACGAGTCCTTCGATGCTCTTAAGCGAGCCTTAGGCAAGACATACCGGCCACTTTCGGGAGCTCACTTATCCATCCCTTGTTTGCTTGCATTTGGATTTAGACTTCATTAGTGATTGCTCTGTGCACGCTAGTTGGCCTAGGGTCCACTTAAATAGAGAGTCTTTGCTTTTTGTTGAGTCATTGTGGATTCGAGTGCGGTTTTGCGCCATTCTCGTCGGTTAGCAGGACTTCCGCCTTCCACTTCTCCTCCTCCTTTGGGAGAGGGACTGAGACAGTCCAGGCGGACTATGTCACACACTGATTCACACACCATGGAGGATCATTCAGAGACTATTCCTGAACCACCTCCTCCCATTCGTATTGACGATGGGGAACTTACTCATACATACGATCCTTCACCTGACCTAGTTGAGTTTGGTCCTGTGATTTCCCAGATAGGATCTTTGCATGATAGACCTACTCACCCTAGGGCTGATTCCATGTTGCCACATTATCAGTATGGAATGACGGAAGATGCCGAGACTCACTTTCCACCTGCCAACTACGGTAGTTATGCTACGACTGGTTTTCCTATGCACGATTTGACATTTCATGTCGAATCCGATTCCGAGCCTAGCACTGTGCCTGGGGGAAATCCCATTCCTTACCTTTCGGAGAGGTTTGGGAGTACTAGTCACATTGCACCTTCCATCCCAGTGGTGGAAGCTCCATCTTATCCCCCTCCTAGGTCTAGGGCAAGTGATCTGATTAGGATACCAGGTCCAAGACGAGTGACGATAGGCACGAGTACATATCTTATTACGGAGATTCCTTCATCCTCGATTCCGAGTTCTTCAAATGTACATCCTCCACCTTACCCACGTGGTCCTTTGAGTCAATATATGGCCACGAGTCAGGTCCATACTACGGTTACTAGACCGATTGTGTCTCACATTTATATACCACCCATTGCTTCGGGAGGCTATATCCACCCTTCTAGTGGTCAGCTTGTTACGTCCGGGGTGTATATATCTACTTTGGGTATGTATGTTCCTCCTTCCGGAGCTTATCTTCCTACCTACAGAGTGTCCCATGGGACATCGCATGCGACGACCTATGGACCTTATTATGGTCCGCAGTATGGACAGGTTTCTTCACCTTACGGAGGCGGGTATCAACAACCTGCTTACTCTCCTAATTATGGATTTGTAGCTCCTACTAGTCAAGGTCCACCTTACTATGGTACTTCCACATCTCCTTGTACAGGTCAGACAAGAGGAGGACACTATGGTCAAGGCCATGGTGGTGCTCAAACCTATGTGAACCAGGGAGTGGTCCATTGACCTCATCATGCTAAGATCCCTTTCCTCGCGACGCTTAATCTTCCTGACTTATCAAGACTTACGAACGATCCCGTGGCTCATGACCCGGCTTGGCCGGCTGTCCCTACCAAGCTTCCTTCGGACTACCTAAGTTCGAAGGCAAACCGGGAGAGGATCCGAGTGAACACGTTACCAGGTTTCACCTTTGGTGCTCTTCGAATTCGTTACATCAGGACTCAGTCCGCTTGCGACTATTTCAACGCACCCTTATAGGGCCTACGGAGAAATGGTATATAGAGTTACCAAAGGGAGCCTTTACCTTGTTCGACGATCTTGTGATGACTTTTCTTAATCACTTCCAGCTACCAGTGCGCTATGATGTTGGTACTGAACTCTTGTCGACATTTCGGCAAGATAAAGCCACCCATATTTCTGATCATATTCAGGAGTGGCGTAGATGGAATAGATTAATTAAAGCCTTTATACCACCGGAGTTCCTTCTCGAGTGGTTCCTCAAGTCTTTATTGCCATATATCGCGAAGGATGTTTCCACATTCGGAGTGCAGAATGAGGAACAAGCAATCTTTAGGGCGCAGGAACTGGACTTGATTTATGCTCAGTCCGATTTGTTGTATGAGATTATTCCCAACGCTCCTCGTTCTAGTTTCGATCCCAAGGTCAAACCTGGACCACATGCCGATGGCATTGTGGGGTGTGTAAGTGCGAAACCTGCAGATTCGGTTGCAAAACAAGTTAGTCAATTGTTGCTCAACCAATTTTCCTCGGGACAAGCTACGGCTTCGTCTCAACCCGCCCAAACGACGAGTGTACTTTCTTTGCAATCGTTGGACCAAAAGGGTAACCAGTAACTCGGACAGAATAAGAAAAAGGGTAAGAATAATAATCGAAATGGTGGGAATAAGAATGAGAATGCTTCCAATCATGACAAGAACGGTCAGAATGCTGGTGGGGACAAGCAAGCGAAACGTAAGGTTAAGTTCCCTTACAAGCTATGTAAGGATGATCACCTCACTTACTTGTGCCCAAGAATGGATGAAGCTTCGAGACTCTTAGCACAAGGCCCAACTGTGCTAATGAACCCTTTACCGCATAACCAGAATATGAACTTGAAGTCCTAGGAGCAATATAGTGAGAATGATCGACCCGAGGCTAGTGCTCGTGGGTGCATTAACATGGTCTGTGCTGCCAAGGCTATGACTCGTGCGAAAGATTATGGATCGCCACAACCCAACCCAGGCAAAGAACTCGATCCACTAGGAACTCCTTTGCGCATTGAGAAACCTACGGACAAACCTGAAGCTGCACCTTGCATTGCTAAGGGGGTACTTAAGTGCTCGGGGCATAATCCAAATGCCCGAGCCACCCAAAATTATTCATTTGTCAAGGATTTGGGCCATAATCCTTGTGCGATGTCTGCATTGGAAGTGCTTCAGAGTTGTCCTTCACAAAGGAAGGCTTTGCTTTCTGCTCTTGGTGTGAACGGTGATGATTCTTCCTCAGTGATCAAATTTGAAACCGCAGGTCATTAGCCTCGCTTTCCCTACTATGTGTCATTTTTGGTACACGTAGAATGTCTTAATATGATCGTTAAGCGCACTGTGATTGACGAGGGCGCTGCTGCATCTGTGATGTCTTTGTCTTGTTGGAAGGGTCTTGGTTCTCCTGAGTTGTCGAAGTCAGCGACTATGTTAACTGCTTTTGATGGGAGATCTTTTAGGCCGCACGGTATCATTCCTTCCCTTAAATTCCGTTTGGGAGGGAAGACCGTTGCGATAGAGGTTGAGGTGGTTGATGCACCCCTCGACTACAATCTCTTGCTGGGTCAGAACTGGATGTATAGTATGCAAGTTGTTGCTTCTTCCGTGTTTCACGTTGTATGCTTTCCACATAATGGGAAGATTGTAACAATTGATCAGATGGCATTCAAGAATTCCCCTGTTACTGCATCTTCAGGAACTTCGGTTCCGGTCGTTGAACACTCTCAGCCGGCTACTGGGAGTATGGGTGTAGGCATGTATCCATCCCTTACGGGGAGCTTTAGTTGTCCTGCACCGGTCCTCATGATAGGATCTATTTCCGATAAGGCTTCATCTTCTACGACCTCAGTGTCTTTTCGCACAACTCATATGGGAGACCCTTGGATTCTCCCTACACTGAGTATTTCGAGTGAGCCTGTCAAGACCAACGTGTCGCTTCCTGCAACCATGATAGCTTATCAAGCCAATCGTATGGATGTTTCAGAGCCTTGTTCTTCCTCTTCGTGGATGGAGGAGGAAGACCCCTATGTGCTGCCTGCATGGGTAGTACAGTCTTCTCATGCCCACGAATTCCTGGATATGGTTTTTCCTTCCGATGAAGCGATTATCGAGGCTATGTCGGGTGTTGAGCCTCCATGGGAGGAACTTCATCATAGATCATATTTCCTTCCACCGCTTGACCGTTTGGAGCATGAGGATTATAGGGAGATTCTTAGTCAGAGAGTTGGTAGCCCCATGATTCCATTAAGCTCTTCTGGTTAGATGGCTGATGGGAACATGGCGAAGATATCTTCCACGATTGCTATCAACATCTCTTGAAATCCTGGCACCATTGAGAATGTTTATATTGGGGCGGATTGTTCCCAGGATGAGATTCTCGAGTATACTGAGCTATTCAAGGAATTCCGTGATATTTTTGCTTGGTCTTATGATGAGATTCCAGGTATTGACCCTCGAATTTTCAAACATGAGATTAAGACTTACCCCAACGCTAAGCCTGTTCGACAACGTTTACGCGCCGTGAATCCTAGGAAAGCACCCGCCATTAAGGTAGAGATAGAGAAGCTGTTGAAAGCTGGTTTCATCTATCTCGTTCCCTTGATGGAGTGGGTTTCAAACCCCATTCCGGTGGATAAGAAGCAGGGAGCGATCCGAATATGCACTGATTTCCATGATTTGAATGGTGCATGTCCTAAGGATAACTTCCCCACACCGTTTATTGATCAGATTTTGGATGAGTGTGCGGGTAGCGAGGTGTTCTCCTTTATGGACGTATTTTTCAGGTATAATCAGATCCAGATTAAACCTGAGGACCAACACAAGACTGCATTTATTTGTCCTTGGGGAACGTTTGCATATCGGAAAATGCCTTTCGGCCTTAAAAACTCCGGAGCTACATTTCAGCGGGCAATGACCTTGATTTTCCACGATCTCAAGTCTATTATTGAATTATTTTTAGATGACCTCGCTGCTCATTCTCGTATGAGAATGCGTCATTCATATCACTTGAGATTGGTTTTCGAAAGATGTCAGCACTATTCGGTTCGATTAAATCCTCATAAGTGCATCTTTTGCGTAAAGTCAGGTCGTTTATTAGGATTCATCGTTTCAAAGGAGGGCATAAGAGTCGATCCCTTAAAGGTTGAGGCAATACTTCAGTTGTCTCCCCCAAAGAATATTTGTCATATTCAGTGTTTGCAAGGTATGGCAAACTTCTTGCGAAGATTTGTGGTCAATTTTTCCAATTTGACTAGAGGCTTCATGCGTCTCTTGAAGAAGGATACTCCCTTTAAATGGGATGAGCGAACCCAGGAGTCCTTCGATGCTCTTAAGCGAGCCTTAGCATCGGCCCCAGTGATTAGTCCTCCGGATTATATCCGTGATTTCCTAATATATGTGGCTGCATCTTTATAGACGATTGGTATGGTATTGGTTCAGGAGGATGAGGAGCTCCAAAAGCATGTCATATATTATCTGAGCCAAAACCTTATTGACGCAGAGATTCATTATTGTCATGTCGAGAAGCTTGCTTTAGCGACCGTACATGCGGTTCAGCATTTGAGACATTATATACTCCTTCGCCAGACCTCGGTTGTGGCCCATGTCAATCCATTTCAGTTCGTCCTCACACGAAGGATGATTGGGGGAAAGTATAATAAATGGATTGTCATCCTACAAGAATTCGATCTCGAATTTGTTTCGGCAAAGTCGAAGAAATCATTGATTTTTGCAGAGCTTATATCGGATTTTCCGAGCGAGGCTGAGGAGTCGGTTTGTGAAGATACGTTTGTTGAAAAACACATCTTCTTAATCGCAATGTCTGACCCATGGTATGTGTTATACACCTGAATGGAACCTCTCCGTCCGAGTGCTGATATCCCTCATGTTGGCACACAAAAGGACACTTATGGATTGAGGTTGCCCATATTCACTATACCTTGTCTTATGATGAAGTACATTCCCTATATACCCAATTGGTTACTTTGCCATTTTGCCATGTTGAGTTGTATTTGCGACTCTCTATATTGACAACTCACGCATCATTCGCAAGTCTCTTATACAGCAAGTCGCGAATCCTTGTATTCACGGGTTGCTCTTCTATATAGTCGTGAATCATTCATGGGTTGCTCTACTACAGACCCGCGAATGGTTTCCTCAACATTAAAACATAAAACCACACGCTAATGGAAGATTAGTTTACTCATTTAACTTAATCTTATTAACTGCCACAACCTCCCTAACCTTCGAGAACTACCTCATTTCATCCATATAAATAGAGGCCTTGGGGAGGGTGTTGGATAGTCATACTTGGAGAGCAAAGTTATGTTGGTGGATTGTCTACAGAAATCTTTGGAGCAGAGAAACTCAGAGTCCTTTGGTGACAGAGGAGTCCTTGTTCAGACAATGGGTTGTAACCTAAACTCTTTCTATTATTGTTAATAAAGATATTACTTCTTCCATATGTGTTTCATATCTTGTAGATTGGTAAATGTTTACATTTTAATATGATATATGATTTGCCTAACCTGCATCTATATATATGAATCATTTTGTATCTGGAAGAGTGTTTATTAACAGGTGAAGGAGGAACTATCCTAGAGACTTTGGAAGTGGATCAGAAAGGGAGAAGATAGCAAGGACCAGCCTTCATTTAATACAAGTAAGTCCTACTTTCCTATTTCCTATTCTGTGCTTTTAGAGTCAAATTGTCTGCAAGTAATGAGTATGTTGGTAACCCCCCAGACCTAGGTTATTAGGTGAATTATCCTATACAACAGAATTGGCGACTCCGCTGGGGAAGCCTAGTCTGCTTTAGGTCTTTTTTCTGTTTTCCTGACCAGTGTTTGCTTGAAGTCTGCTTGTGATTTTTATCCTGCTTCTTAATTACTTCAGCATTTGAAAGTCTTGGGTTTTTTCTCTGTTTTTGAGAAATTTTTATACCCATTCACGGGTTGTCCTTCTGGACAGTCGTGAATATTGAGTTGCATTCGCAGGTTGTTCCACTGAACAGTCGCGAATCATTTGCGACTTGCACTGCTAGATAGTCGCGAGTACTCCTGGAAACTGGGATTTCTGTGTGAAAGTTTGCTTGTTCTTTTTCCTGTTATAAGTCATGTTTTCTAAGAAGATTTTCTTTAAGAAGTGCTGTAGAGTTGTTTGAATGTCTCAGGTGATCACATCTTAGTGATTTTGAAAGCCCTTGAGTCCTTTTTTACTTGTTTTATTTACTATTTGCATCTTGAAGTTTTCTGGCCTGTTTGGGTTGTTGGTGAGAGTGCCTGAGTCTAGATCAGTGATCAGGGTCTTAGACTCTGTCTTTCCAGTCTGCTTTCTGTCAGTTATTGGTTTGCACTTGCCTGTTTAAAGTCTGCATTGATTTTGTGTCAATGCTTGCACCCAAGCTAGGGTCCTATCCTGCTTTTCTTGCTGGTCTTTTCGTCATGCTTGCCTGTTTACTTCAGTTTGTAGTTTTTATACAGTCCATAAGTATCAAGTTTACTCAAGCAGTGCATTGTAGATGCATAGTACTTTTTTTTGAGCATTTTTTAAAGTGAAAAACAAAACATAGTTAATCTTTTGCATTGTAATTTTTGCATAAAGTAGTGTTTGTTTCAGTTTAAAAAATATTATCTCAGAAAAATACAAAAAGATAGGCTAGTTTCTCTTATTAAGTGCTGTTAATTCATCAAGACATATCTGAAAATATGAAAAGAAGTTTATTTTATAGTGTTAGTTTGCTTTAAATGCACTTTTACTTTCATTTATTTTCTGCTGAGTCAAAACACCATACAGTCCATCACTTCCACTTCCTTTGAGTAAAAAACAACCCTTAAAATTAACGCATAAATTTAAAATTTATTAGTAAGTTTTTATTTTTAGGGCCTTTCACCTACTAGCTTAGGCTAGATTTGTGGGCTAGGGAGTGTAAACTTCCCACAAATTATAAACTCAGATGTAGTGGACCATTCGTTAGGTAAATCCTTGGTTCTACCGCTGTATCTGGGAAGCTCCTCTCAAACGGGAGTCAAGAACTAGGCCACGTGGAGGCTTGGACAAAGGGGATAACCCCCCGAATCCTTGTCAAAATGTAACCTAGGACTTTTACGCATCTGGGGATTCTGTCCTAGACAGAGTTTCGGGCTCAGCTACCCTGCCCATGCGTATGAGTTCGGCTTGGGACTGTCCCCCCAGACAGTAGGTATTGTCAAGGTAGCCTTAGTCTCTTGTCTTTTTAGGGCTCATACCCAGGTAAACCGGAAGGTTATTTCTGGTTGACCTTGAACGGACTTGGAAGGTAACCCTTGTGGAAAGTGTAGGAGGGCGGTTGGGTGATTCCTCTGCTTGTGCCTAAGAACCCCTCAAGGACTCCAAGTAACTGTTCATCAGCTTTCTTCTGGAAAGCATATCTTTATAGCCTGTTTTGATTGCTTGAGACTCTAGGATTTTTTTTTAGTGTATGCTCTATGGATCTGCTTGTGTTTAGTCGGCCTTAGGGTGTGATTTTTTAAAGTCTTAATTCTAGAGGACCATCTGCTTACAAGGTCAAGAAGGTTGAGAAACCTTCCTCCTCTCACACCACTGGAACCTCCACCTTTACCCCAAAGGCGGAGATTAAGCACAGGTGGTTCTTTTGAACCAGTAGGAGTAAGTGAGGTTCTTGGTGAACCAGAATTAATAGCTAACCACTTTGACCTTGACACAGTCGAGATAGAGGAATTGCAAGCTGACGAGTTTGCAAGAAATTATAATACCCCCTTGACTAATTTGAACGATCCAGTGATCGTGCAGGTTAGGCCTTTTAGTTCACCAGTGCTAGGTGTACCTGTAGGTAGAGCTATGTCTTCTGAGGAAGAAAGTTCATTTGTTTTCACCTCAACCCTTCCGGTTGAAGGGGTACTACCTCCCCCGGTTAGTACCCCTAGATCTAGTTTACCTTCCACACCCTTAACTCCAGCAAGCTGGGTGGTCCAACCACCGGTTTACTCGAACATAGGAAGTATGTCTGGTGATATGGCTACTGGCATTCCCAGTATGCCTACAATTCCTTCTTCCTTCCCTTACACTACCCACAGTGGTCCGGTGGGATCCTCGGCCTTTGTCCAAGGATTCCCTTGGAATGGGGGACACATACCCCCATCCAGTCCATACGTAGGTCCTCCTCCTTCATATGTAGGAGTGCAGTTTGGCAGCAACACCTCTTACGGGAAAATCTACCAAACCCCTATTTCGGTCCCATACACGAGCTCTCCCTTCTCTTTGTTTAGTGGAGGGATACCTGCTCCAGTATTTCAGACCCCAACTTCTATGGGGACGGCCCGAACCACTTACACTGCACCTCCCACCAAAAATCCGGTGGCTTACGGATGGAATCCGTTCCAAAGAAACCTTCCCACTTCACAACCGGTGTCTGGGGGCAACCCCACTTTTACTTATGGGCGATCGGGGGAAAGTCCCTCTAATCCCCAAGCTAGTACATCTAGTACACCGGCTAGGACAAAGCTTCCTTTTCTGGCAACTTTGAACTTGCCAGACTTATCAAAATTGATGAACGATCCGGTGAGGCATGACCCTTTGTGGCCACCTGTTCCCACCAAACTGCCCTCGGACATCCCTAAGTTCGAAGGTAAGGCTGGTGAAGATCCTGGGGCACATGCCACCACCTTCCATCTATGGTTTTCTTCCAACTCATTGAATGAAGATTTAGTGAGACTAAGGCTGTTCCAGAGGACCTTGACAGGCACTGCAGCAAAATGGTACATTGAGCTGCCTTCTACTGCTTTTAGCAGTTTCTGGGACTTGGCTACCGCTTTCCTTAGCCACTTTCAGCTTCCAGTCCGTTACGATTTCAGAACGGACTTGTTGTCCACCTTTAGAGAAAATAAGGCAACCCACATCTCAGATCATATCCAAGAGTGGAGGAGGCGAAAGAGCCTTATCAAAGCTACCATCCCTCCTGATTTTCTGTTAGAATGGTTCCTTAAATCTTTATTGCCCTATATATCTAAGGATGTTTCCACATCAGGAGTGACTAGTGAGGAAGAAGCCATACTCAGGGCCCAGCAGTTGGACTTGATTTATTCACAGTCTGGGATTTTATATGAAATCATCCCTGAGGCACCAAGGCCTTCACATGAGGCCGAGAAACCCAAGCCTGGACCCCATGCCAATGGTGTGGTTAGTTCCGTAAACTCTCCCACTGTAGAGTCTTTGACAAAACAACTTCACCAATTGTCTTTCAAACAGTCTACGGCGGAGGCAGCAAAGGCTGCCCCCTCCTCCCAAAGTGAAAATGTTTTTGCACAAACCTCTTCGAAGGGCAATCAGCAGCCCGGCGGGAAGAAGAAGAAAGGTAAAAAGGGAGAGGGAAACCAAAATCAAAACAAGCCAAAGCCCGCAAACAATGTTGATGGGGGAAAAAAGGAAAAGAAGAAAGTCAAGTTCCCTTGTAAGTTGTGCCAAGGGGACCACCTTACTCATCTTTGTCCCCTCATGGAACAAGCTCATAAGCTGTTACAAGCTCAACCGCTGGCTGTCCTAAAAGATCCGTTTCCCTAAGGGTAGAATTCTGCTTCAGCTTCTACCGTAGCAGGGGGCAGTCAAACTGCTCCTGACCCTAATTATATCAACATGGTTAGATCCTCAACTTTGTTACAAACCAGGAACAAGAACTATGAGAAAGAGACCGATGAGAAGGGTAAAGCTGTAGTTGAATCTTCCAACCCTCTCACTATAGAGAAACCTGCGGAAATAATGCCAAAGATACCCAAAGGTGTCTTTAAGAAGACTTTGCATAACCCAAATGCCCGAGCTGCTTCTAACTACTCAGTGGTTGAAGACTTGGCTCAGACTCCATGTGCAATGTCAGCTTTGGAGGTGCTACAGAGCTGTCCCGCTCAGTGGAATGCCCTCTTAGCAGATCTAGGTAGCATGGACTCTTCGAGTCTCTTAGCGAAATTTAATCTCTCTAATGTTAAAATTCGCCTCCCTTAGCATGTAGCTCTATCGATAGATGTTGTCCATGGTGGTAAGACCATTGGACGAGCGGTTGTTGATGAGGGAGCCTCTACTTGTGTTATGTCCCTGGCCTGTTGGAAAGCTCTCAGATCCCCAGAGCTGGTCCCATCAACCACTTTACTTACTGCTTTTGATGGAAGTTCTTTCCATACACATGGTATCCTACCAGCTTTCGAGATTAAGTTGGCTGGAAAAGCAGTCTTTGTTGAATTCGAAGTGATTGATGCTCCATTGGACTACAATTTGCTTCTGGGTAGGAATTGGACTTATGCAATGTCTGCTATTGCATCTGCTGTCTTTCGTGTCATGGTTTTTCTGCATGAGGGCAAGGTGGTCACTGTTGACCAACTTGATTTTACTCATAAAGGCCTCTTAGAGTCTAAAGATTCCACTGTTCCATTGGTTGATCAGGCCAAACCTGCTGCACAGAGCTTGGGGGATGGAATGTACACATCATTGATGGGCACATTCGATATTCCAGCTCCTTTCCTTTATATCGGTTCTACTACTGTAGGGAATTCCATTGATTCGATGGTCGATAGGACTGATCCTTGGGTCCTCCCAACCCCTCAGGAATCGGAAGTGCCCTTATCTGCAGTGGAAGTGGCATATCAAGCTATTACCCAAACCACTGTAGATCCCATTCCAGATCCTCTTACAGTCTTGGATGATCTGGAAGAAGTTTATATGCCTGCATGGGCAGAAAACTCTTTACATTCCATAGATTCCTTAGACATTGTTTTGCCTTCCGATGAAGCTATTCTGGAAGCTATGTGTTCACGTGATAAGACATGTGAGGATCTTCATCACCGATCTTATTTCCTTCCAGAGCTAAGCAAGATAGAAAACCAAGAGTTTCATGTGAGACTGTTGCATGATGTTGATACACCTGTCAACCCTTTACCTAGGGAAGGAGTGTTTGCCGAGGGGAATATGGCGAACATTTCCGCTACTATACCGATCAACATCTCTATAAAACCAGATGTCATGGAAAATATCTATATAGGTGCAAGCTGCTCTCCAGAGGAGATTGCCATTTATACTGCCCTTTTCAAGGAATTCTGCGATATCTTTGCCTGGTCACATGAGGAGATGCCAGGTATTGATCCATCTATTATTCAACATGAGATCCCAACCTATCCTGATGCTAAGCCAGTTCGGCAAAAATTACGCCCCGTGAACCCGCGTAAAGCGGCGGCTGTGAAGGAAGAGGTTGAAAAGCTGTTGAAAGCAGGATTTATATATCCCGTTGCTTTGACTGAGTAGGTGTCCAACCCAGTTCCTGTTGATAAAAAGCAAGGGACTATTCGCGTTTCTACGGACTTTTGAGACCTTAACAAAGCCTGTCCCAAGGACAACTACCCTACACTGTTTATTGATCAGATCATAGATGCATGTGCGGGTAGTGAGGTATTCTCGTTTATGGATGGTTTCTCCGGCTACAATCAAATCCAAATCAAACCGGAAGACCAGCATAAAACTGCTTTTATTTGCCCTTGGGGTACATTCGCATATAGAAAAATGCCCTTTGGATTGAAAAATGCAGGGGCAACCTTTCAACGAGCCATGAACTTTGCTTTTCACGACATAAAAGCCATTGTCGAGCCCTACCTTGATGATTTTCCTGCTCATTCTCGCAAGAGGATCCAGCATCCAGATCATTTACGGTTGATTTTTGAGAGATGCAGATACTATAAAATTCGCTTGAATCCCCACAAGTGTGTTTTCTGCATCGAATCGGGTAGATTGCTTGGATTCATTGTCTCTAGTAGGGGCATATAGGTGGATCCTTTAAAAGTCAAGGCCATTGTAAATCTGCCTCCTCCTCGTTCACTTAGGCAACTCCAGAGTCTACAAGGAAAGTCTAACTTCCTTCGATGTTTTATCGTTAATTATGCCAAGATCACAAAAGGTTTCATGCGCCTGCTTAAACAAGACACCCCATTTGTATGGGATGAAACTGCACAACTCGCGTTTGAGGCATTGAAGAAAGCCTTGTTGTGGGCTCCTTTATTACACCCGCCAGATTACTCTAGGGATTTTTTATTATATCTGGCTACGTCGGAGTCTACCATTGGGGTAGTGCTAGTTCAGGATAATGACAAGCTCGTTGAGCATGTTGTCTATTATCTTAGCCGTGCTTTGGTTGGACCTAAGCTTAAGTACTCCCACGTCGAGAAGTTATCCTTAGCGGCTGTTTATGCTGTACAGAGGTTACGACACTACATCTTACTGAGGACCACTACTGTAGTGGCGGATGTAAACCCTTTCCAATATGTTTTATCCCGACGGATTGTTGGGGGAAAATTCAATAAGTGGATAGTCATTCTCCAAGAGTTTGACTTGGTTTTCCAATCCGCTAAATCCAAAAAGTCCTTAGTTTTTGCCAAGCTTATAGCAGAATTCCCTACAGAAGAAGATGTAGTGGTTCAAGATGACTCATTCCCAGATGAGCACATCTTTCTTATATCAACCTCTGATCCTTGGTATGGAGATATTCTTATATATCTCCAGACTTTGAAGTATCCTACCGCTTACTCTAGGGAAGACCGACGTAATTTACGTCTTCATGCTAAAAACTACCTCATTATAGGAGATACATTGTATCGACGAGGGGTAGATTCCGTCTTGCGTCGCTGCCTTACTCATGAGGAAGCGGAGATTGTCCTAAATGATTCCCATAGCGGAGTGTGTGGGGGTCATTTATCTGGGTTAGCAACGGCCCAGAAGATATTATGTGTCGGGTATTTCTGGCCCACCATCTTTAAATATTGTGTGGAGGTTGTGAAACACTGTCATCCATGTCAGCTTTACACCAGAAAAATGCGGTCGCATCCTGCTCCCTTGTTTCCTGTTGTCTCGGTAGGCCCCTTCATGAAGTGGGGGGTCGATTATATGACATGCAACGTAGCTTCGGCTGGGGGGCACAAATACATCATTGTTGTTGTCGACTATTTTACAAAATGGGCAGAGGCAATGCCTACTTTCAAAGACAATGGGGAAACGGCAGCTTACTTCGTGTTTAATCAGATTATTGCTAGGTTTGGTATTCCCAAAGTGATTGTCACTGACCATGGCAGTCATTTCCAAAATCACATGATGACAGAGCTGACCACCATGCTCGGATTTCGATAAGAACATTCTTCTCCTTATTATCCGCAAGCAAATGGTCAGGTTGAGGATGTAAAAAAAACTTTAAAAACTATCCTTAAACGTACTATTGATGCAGCCTGTTCAAATTGGCACATCATGTTATACCCTGCTCTTTGGGCTTATCGAACCAATTTCAAAACTGCTACAGGTTTTCCCCCCTTCCAACTCGTTCACGGGGTGGAAGCTATTACACCGATTGAATGCGAAATCCCATCCTTGTAGATAGCTATTCATGTGCTACCTGACACAACTGAGCTTGAAGAACGGTTGCTCCATTTAGAACACCTTGATGAGCAACGTAGAAATGCGTTGACTGCAAATCAAGCTCATAAGAATAGGGTTAAATGTCAATATGATAAAACGGTCAAACCTCGGGTTTTCTCTGAGGGGGAGCTTGTCTTGCTCTGGGACCAAGATAAGGAGCCTCTGGGGGCAGGAAAATTCAAGGCTATGTGGTTGGGACCCTATGTTGTGTCTAAATTTTTGAGTAAAGGCGCATATGAATTAGTGGATTATGATGGGAATAAGCTGCCTGAGCCTAGAAATGGGCTCTACCTGAAGAAGTACTATGCCTAGGCTTAGCACTTTTTCTTGTATATTAATGTATGTATTTTTATGTACATTAGGTTGTTAGTTTCGTTTTTTATACTATCTGCTGGTTGTTGCAGATGTCTTTCGAGATGTATGTAGGTTTTGCTGATGGCACCAGCCGTCACACTTGTAACTTGGCTTCGGCAGCATGGGTTATCTACTCCCCCTCAGGATAGCTTGTTGCCACGGGTGGCGCTTGTCTAGGTCCTACTTCCAATAATGTTGCCGAGTATAGGGCTATAATTGAGCTCATATGGATGCCTTGTCACGAGGCATCACCTAGCTTGAAGTCCGTTTGGATTCTCAGTTGGTTGTTTCCCAGCTCAATGGAGCTTACCAGGTGCATAATCCTACATTGTTACGTCATTTCATGCAAATACGTTTACTGGAAAGACATTTTGAAGTTATTACTTTTAATCACATTCCATGAAACCAAAATTCATTAACTGATGCATATGCTAATTATATTTTAGACTGGCATCTCACACACATTCCATAATATATACAGCAAATACATAAGAAACATTTGTAAATAAACTGACAACCAAACTCAAATATATATATATATATGTAAATATCTGTCATAGGTAGGTCAAGTCTGATCCGTAGATCCCATCATGTACAAAATATACAAAAAGTGGATCAACATCCATCAAAATGCCCTAGCACTAAGACTGCCCGCCATGGCCACTGGGACCTCCTTGGTCCCCGTGATCTCTGTGCCCCCTGGCTTCCTCAGCCTCCTCGGCTTCGGCAGCCTCCATTGCATCTCTATATACACATACTGCTCTGGATACCCGTCTGAAAAGACGTAGCCAGGCCGGTGGAACCCCAACTACGGACTCCTGCATAGCTACAGGGAGATGCTCTATCCGTATCATAGGTACTCGCTCGGTCAGCCTTCCTAGCTTCGCCTCGAGTACCGTGATCAATCCTGGGTCTCCCCCTGCAACAGGACGTACGAAGGTATGTGGGTGCCCTACAGGGCGGACCGGTCCAATATCTACATTTTGACACATAAAGAGGGTTTAGACTTGTGCATATGTATATATCCTATCATTTGAAAATCCATAAAAATTTGATAAAGATAAAAAATAAAAAATGACTTACCCATCTCTCCCCATGCTCCTCCTGGAGGGAGGACTAGGTCTAGATCACCTCGGAAATCTAACCCAGCATATGGAAACTGCTCCAACGCCAGCACCTGCCGTTCCCACCATGTATAGAAATCATCGTCATACATGCTATGTACAACATCTCCTCCTCCTTGATAGAGGAAGATATCTCCCCACCTGCTCAGCCTCAGCTGACATGGATGTGTGACCTATAAGGGTATCCCAGGGCTCATAGCTAGAACCCTCTCAAAGAAGAACGCTACCAATATACTAGCATAGCCAAATTTCTTCCATCTCCCCCTCCTACAGTCAGATAATTGCCTCCTCATGATGGGGGCAATTCCCGTGCACCAATCAAAGAGTGTGCCTCTAAAGCAGTCCACCGCCACTCTCATCTGAGTCCTGGTAGCCATGTGTAATCCTCCCGACCCTGCAAGTCTCACTATAGTACTGACCAATGCCTGTAATGTAAGATCATGAATATCTTCTATTAGAACGCTACTGCTTTTTTTTGAGTACCCGGCCTGCAGAATACATCTACATAGTTCTAGACACTCAAGGGGTCCCCACCCCTGCCAGTGCCCTCCAGGTTCACCGGTGCTCCCCGATGTGATAACCCGGTTATAAAGTAGATGTCCTGTGTGGTAAGCTCCAAAGTCTCACCCTGGATATTGAACATCCCCAGGTCATGGTCCCAATAATCAACCAAGAACTCTAATATGTGGACATTGGCCCGCATGGGTGATGTGAAAAAGAACTTGAGCAGCCCACTATTCTGCAATGCTTGGATGGTAGGCGGGCTTTGGAGAGCCGCTTGGTCCATCATCTCATGTTCCCTCTCCCTCCACTCCAGCACCATGTTTTCCCTGATAAATAAACATAGTTTAATTCAGTATTTCACCATAAAAATTTAAAAATTTTGACCATTTTTAAAGCTTTTATCTATTGCGCAGCATGCATGACTGTCCATTGGGACAAGTCGCGAGGTCATTCACGACTTTCCTATGCAGCAACTCGCGCATGAAACGCGTATTCGCGGCTTTCATGCATAGCAACCCACGAATACATTTTGCCATCTTTTATGTTGATGAAATAAACTGAATTGACCATCAATTTTGAAATTTGTTTGGATGAAAATGAAGAGCTCAGGGTGTAGAGTTACCTGAAGCTGACGGATCTGAATTCCGACGGTCCAATTGTCCACGGCAAGCGATCAAAGCTAGAGGGTAAACTTTCCTTTTTTGGTTCAAAAAGTGCAAATGGTAAGAAATGATTTGATTTTCAAACTATTAATAGAAAAATTATTTCGTAAAGTGGGTCTTTCTCTATAGTTTGAAATGTCATTGGCTAATATTACCCCTTTTGTGCCTTGGAACAGGTTTACCTACTTTTACAAAGTGTTGATGCTTCTATAGGGTGGTTTTTTCTCTTTCCAACACTTGTTGGAATCTTATCACTCCACATTAACCTTAGTACTCAACATTTTTGCCACGGACTATGGTATTTTAAGCCATTAGTCCCTTGTCTCTACCATTGTTCTTCTATGGCTAGGATCCCTTTTCATGAGTATCATTCTTATATGCCATTTCCATCCTTTGATACTCATTTCCATCACTGTTTCAGGCCCAGGGGTTTCCTCATAGCTATTTTTCACGCCAAATAGAGCTTCTTATGAATCTCTCTTTACAAGCTATCCCTTTATAGGACTCCCCACCCTTATGGAGTTTCTTTAGGCCTAGGTCTGACTCCTTCAAAACAGACTTGACTGCCGAGTTATCTCGTCCGTTCAAGCTCGTTAAGAATATGTGAACGGGCATCCGCATTGGTGGTAGGTTATCTCTTTCTCGGACCATGCAGAATAATACGAGAAAGGATCACTCTCTTTTCTTCGGAATTGAGAAGAGTATTCTCAGGTATAGGTTTATCACTTTTCCGGACCTAAGGGACTAAATTTACGGAAAATGAATGCCCGGTTTGAGCTTAGTTTTCTCTTTTTCGTGCTCTGGACCCAAACATGAAAAAGATTCCGAGTGTACTTTGTGTCTTTGTCATGCTCATTAAACACTAAAGAACAAAGCAACGAGTTTATTGTTGTAAGCCCCATTTCTCGTAACCAAATGGATCTTTCCGAGTGATCTTGCTTTCCTTCACACTCGTAAAACTCAAGCTATTTTATGCTGTTATGGAAGGAGCGTTGGGTAGGTGGTAATTTAACCTTTTTTGGACCTTCCCGACTAAGTATGAAAAAGGTTCACCTTTTCTTCTTCGGAAGTTAAGAGAGTTCTTTTGTGGTTTGTTTTATACTTTTTCGGCCTCAAGAGACTAAATTGGACGAAAAAGGACCCCCCTGGAGTCTTCTTTGGCATTTTCAGACTCTCTAAATGTGAAAATACTGCATGAGCATGTACTAGTTCGGGCTCATTAAATCCACGGATCAGTGTATCAAGCACTATTTTCCCATCTCTTCAAGCTTGTTAAAAAATGAAGAGGGAACCGAGTTGGCTTTCCTGGACTCGTTAAAACTTAACAGGGAAGGTAAGGAAGAAGTTTTCTCTTGTTTTCAGTAATGGCAGCATGTCATCCTTGAACATAGCACTCTTTGCCTTCCGATATCCATGTTTCAATA
>LPNX011041800.1:156903-173697 GCA_001517045.1 Pseudotsuga menziesii | reverse complement strand
TAGTTCCTCACTCATGAACTAAGTTGCGCAAGACTATGTTCCATTTCTATATCCAGCTTCCAGATCTTTGAAGACTCATCATTATTGTATTGTGGCTTCGGTCCATCTTTGTAAATACGTGGTTTTTACCCGTATCATATGATGTACTCAAATATTGTAAAGGAGCTAGTGTTCCAGTAAATTGAAAATAGCATCCTCAGATGTAACTTTGTATATGACATTACTATGTATTTGTTTCAGGTACTCCTTCTGCTCCACTGGATTTCTGAGTTTCTCCTGAGTTAAATATTATAATGTATTTCGGCCATCATTCCCCTCTAACCTCACACATTAGGGGGCATCTGTTATACACCTGAATGGCACCTCTCCCTCCGAGTGCTGATATCCCTCATGTCGGCACACAAAAGGACACTTATGGATTGAGGTTGCCCATATTCACTATACCTTGACTTATGATGAAGTACATTCCCTATATACCCAGCTGGTTACTTTGCCATTTTGCCATGTTGAGTTGTATTCGCGACTCTCTATATTGACAACTCGTGCATCATTTGCGAGTCTCTTATACAGCAAGTCGCGAATCCTTGTATTCGTGGGTTGCTCTTCTATATAGTCACGAATCATTCGCGGGTTGCTCTACTACAGACCCGCGAATGGTTTCCTCAACATTAAAACATAAAACCACACGCTAATGGAAGATTAGTTTACTCACTGTAACTTAATCTTCTTAACTGCCACAACCTCCCTAACCTTCGAGAACTACCTCATTTCATCCATATAAATAGAGGCCTTGGGGAGGGTGTTGGATAGTCATACTTGGAGAGCAAAGTTATGCTGGTGGATTGTCTACAGAAATATTTGGAGCAGAGAAACTCAAAGTCCTTTGGTGACAAAGGAGTCCTTGTTCAGACATTGGGTTGTAACCTAAACTCTTTCTATTATTGTTAATAAAAATATTACTTCTTCCATATGTGTTTCATATCTTGTAGATTGGTAAATGTTTACATTTTAATATGATATATGATTTTCCTAACCTACATCTATATATATGAATCATTTTGTATCTGGAAGAGTGTTTATTAACAGGTGAAGGAGGAACTATCCTGGAGACTTTGGAAGTGGATCAAAAAGGGAGAAGATAGCAAGGATCAGCCTTCGTTTAATACAAGTAAGTCCTTCTACTTTCCTATTTCCAATTCTATGCTTTTAGAGTCAAATTGTCTGCAAGTAATGAGTATGTTGGTAACCCCCCAGACCTAGGTTATTAGGTGAATTATCATGTACAACAGTATGGAGATATCATAGTATATCTGCAAACACAGAGGACCCCTACTCACCTCTCGCGAGATGAACGACGATGATTACGTCACGTCTCTAAGAACTACCTTATAGTGGACAATACTTTGTACCGCCGTGGGGTGGATTCCATTTTACGACGTTGTTTAACTCATGAGGAGGCTGAGGTTGTGCTGAATGATTGCCACGGAGGGGCCTGTGGTGGTCATTTATCTGGACTTTCTACAGCTCAAAATATTTTGAGAGTGGGTTATTTCTGGCCATCGATCTTTAAAGATTGTGTTGATGCGGTCAAGAGGTGCCACCCTTGCCAGGTGTTTGCATGAAATATGCGCTCGAAGCCTACCCCGTTACATCCCATTATCACCGCCGGTCCCTTCACCAAGTGGGGGCTCGATTTTATGGATTGCAGCCCAGCTTCGGCTGGGGGGCACCATCATATTATAGTGGCTTTAGATTATTTCACGAAATGGGCTGAGGCAATGCCTACAGTAAAATCCGACCGTGAGACAGCCGCTCACTTCGTATTCAACCAAAATCATTACCCGGTTCGGGATTCCGAAAGAGCTTGTCACTGACCATGGCTTGCACTTTCAGAACCGTATGATGGAAGAGTTGGAATCCAAGTTAGGGTATAAGCAAGAGCACTCCTCTTCTTATTACCCCCAAGTGAATGGATAGGTTGAAGTAGTGAATAAATCACTTAAGTCCATTCTCCAACGAACCATCGCACATAGCAAGACGAATTGGCATATTATGTTGTACCCTGCTTTGTGGGCATATCGAACCGCGGTTAAGACTGCCACTGGTTTTTCTCCATATCAGCTTGTGCATGGAGTGGAGTCGATATTGCTGGTTAAATGCGAGATTCCTTCGTTGAAGCTAGCTATGGAACTCTTACCAGACACTTCACCTTTGGAGGAGCGTTTGGTCCACCTCGAGAAACTTGATGAGCAGCGTCGAGATGCCTTGGTGGCTCTAGAGGTTAATAAGCGTCACGTTAAGGTCCAATACGACAAGTCTGTCCGTCCAAGAGTGTTTAGTGAAGGAGACTTGGTCCTTTTGTGGGATCAATCGAAAGAACCCTTGGGGGCAGGGAAGTTTAATCTTATGTGGCGTGGTCCTTACGTGGTCAAGCGTGTCTTAGAGAAGGGTGCCTATGAGTTAGTCGATTATGAAGGCACAGCTTTGAAGGAGCCTAGAAATGGGCTCTATCTTAAAAAATACTATGCATGACCTTTAGCCAAGGCTGCTTGTTGTATACTATTGTACAACTTTGCATAGTTAGGTCTTTTTTTATCATGATACGGTTTGTGATTAGTTTCCATTTCTTGTGGCAGATGTCAATGGAATCTTCCACCTACATAGGATTCGTGGATGGTGCAAGCCGTCACACTCAACACTCAGCCTCTGCTGCTTGGGTGATTTATAATCCTATGGGTCAGGTACTGTCTTCAGGAGGTGTATGTCTACGGCCATCTTCCAACAATGTTGCTGAATATAGTGCCATTATCGAGCTTCTACGCGATGCCATTCCACATGGCGTTCTATCTCTTGAGGTACGTCTTGATTCGGAGTTAGTAGTGTCACAGCTCAATGGTTTGTACCATGTTAGAGATCCGACGTTATTGAGAAGATTCTTACGTGTGAGATTGTTAGAATGACAATTTGACAGTATTACATATATACACATTCCAAGAAATGATAATCAAGTTGCTGACTCATATGCTAACTACGTGTTAGATTGGCATTTGTTTCATTCATAATTAATTAATCACAAACATTTTTACACATGTAAATAAATAAACCAATCACCATAAAACTTTTTATATATATATAAAATGTGGTAATACATAGTGTCATATACAAAAGTGGAGCTTTCAAAGTTTCCATCATATAATACATGGTCGTACAAAACATATATACTCCCAGGTGTCTAATCCTGTAGAGGGGGAGGGTTGTGAGCATGATATGTCACTACGATTCTAGCTAGCCGTCGGAATAAATGCACCCATGCGCGTGGTACACCCACCACCTGTCGTTGCATGGCCTCAGGCAAGTCCTCGACTTACGCCATGGGAACCCTGTGAGTCAGTCGCATGAAGTTGGTATGAATGCCCTGGAGCGTCCGCTCTGCATCCGCACCTGTGATTTCATCCCCTCTTCCCCTCCGTCTATGACGTGGGAAGCCCTCTGGTCGTCGTGGTCCTACATTTGCACATGAATGGTAGATGTCACTATATGTTGTCACACAAAAACATGTCTTTTTGATTCCACATAATCAAGAAAACACACAAAAAAATGAAATAACTCAAAAAACTTTAAAAAGAGTGAGAGTTGAGAATCGGTACCTATCTCTCCGTATGCCGATCCTAGTGGAAATGGCATGTCCGGGTCCCCTCGGAAATATATCCCTCCATAGGGGTAGTCATCTATGGCAACAATCTGTCGTCGCCACCATGGAAAGAAGTCAGCTAGATATGGGTTGGCCACCCTACCACCCCCCAGTCTGCGCATAGCATCTACCCAATGTCGTTGGGCCAGATCTCGAACCCCGTGGAGAGGAACGTCCACTCTAGGGCTCAATCCTGGAACACGATCGAAGAAAAATGTGCTCAATATGCTGCTGAACCCGAAGTTCTGTATCCTACCTGCCTTACACTCGCTGAGCTGGTGTTTCATGTTGCTCAGGAGTGTAGTACTCCAGTCATATATGGTCGGTCTCATACACTCCACCGCATAGTACATCAATGGCTGCGAGGCCTGATGGAGTGAGGCTAAGCCTGCTATCCTGCCCAGCGTCAGCAGTATGGCCTTTAGGCCCAGCACCTGTATAGCATTGGTAGGGACTTGACTCCCCACCTTCTCCGTATATGGGTAGCAGTACACAGCTACGTACTCATCGATAGTAATCCCACCGCCTGGCCCACCTCGGGAATGAAGGTTCACCACCTCCCCTCGTCTAGATAGACCTGTGATGAAGTATATGTCTTCCACCTCTATATTGAGAGACATCTCATCTATCCTAAAGGACTCTGAGTCTGGATCCCAATAGTTTACCAGCATCTCTAGCAGTCTTGGTTTGGCCCTCAAGCCACCAAGGCACCAAAACTTGTAGAGTCCGCATCTTCTTAGAGCTTGTTGAGCCATTACGTCAGCCCTTACAGCTTCCTCTACTTCACCATGCTCGCGCTCTCTCCATTCTAGCACCATCCTGCATGAGAAATTACCCAAATTGTCCATTAGATTCTTGTAAATCCACTTGCGCGGTGTCATATGCGAATGTTTTACAAACAACCGCATATGTACCCGGTTTCTAGCTCTTTTTCTGTGTATAACCATCCCTATACGCGGAAAAAGCTTCGATACCTGCATGGGCCGTAGCGCTCATGTAGAATTGGCCTTAAAAACCTCATTTTACCATGAAAATTAACAAAAATTATATTGAAATGCATGAGGAGAGCATGAGTAACTACCTGGAAGAAACGGTTGTGAATTCTGTCGGCTGGATCTCCTGGAATTTGCAGTTGAATATCAGAGCTCCAATGGGTAAAAGTTTCAAATGATTTATACTTTTTACTATTTATAGAAAAAATTTCAAATATTTGAAAATTTTTACCCCCTTTCCTATAGTTTTGACAGTTTCTAACCATTTTGGACCGTTTCTAACATAATTTGTGATGTAGAAGACCATTTTTAGTGTCGTTTCAGCCTTTGGATTGACCCGTTCATACTGATCTCAGGTATAACATCTATACTGGCATATAGGTTAGGTTCACCACTGTTTGCATTTTGCATGACCTTATGACCATGTCACCATGACCTTAGGTACGAACCCACTCTATTATGTCATAGAACCTTCTTGCTGCTATAGAAGTGGCATGATATGAGTGGTAGAGCTTTACCTTACATGGGCACCCTAGTTAGTGCCTTATTTGCATTTGGTGCCCATGCCGACGTTTTCTCCTTTAGGGTGTGGGAGTCTGTTGTATAGTATTTCCATGACATTTAGCAAGAGCCTCATACTCCTCTTGATCTTATGCTGGAATGTTTCCCTCCGGACTCCCCTCATGTCAAGTTGTGAATGCATTATCATGAGCTTTGCTTGCCTTATTGAGCTTTATGCCGGCTCCCCTGACATTGCGTTTCAGCCATATAGCCCGAGCTTGTCTCATGTATAGCCATGCAGAGCCATTTTTATATCCTTCGCAGCTTGATTCCCTTTTTACCGGGAGGGGATTTTCCCCCAAGTGTCGATATCCTACACATGTATCCTTGCATTACGCATAGGTATGTTCCACTGCTTGGAACTAGTTTGTTTGCCCTGATGACACTCGTCTCCTCCTAGTTTGTAACTATAAATCTAGTTTATTCTTTTTTAAAGCTTTTCAAATAACTGAAAATGTCCAAAAAAAATCAAAAAAACAAAAAGCCGGACAAGGAAAGATGTTATCTTTGGTAGTTGTCGAGTCATGTCGCCTTCGAACAGAGCACTGTATATCACATCCATTGGTTGGGTTATAGTTTGACTTAGGAGCTGTATTCATTTATCTGAGTTTATCTCCACCAACTGGTTAAGCTTCCAGTCCCTATGGAGCCTCTGTTGATGCCTCCTGTGTCACAGAGATGTCCCAGTTTGTATATCGAGTCTATGCTGCCTTCATTCAGTCACCATACGTCGTTATGCTCTTATTTGAAGGAAGTTGAAACCTATGTCGGCCATTCCTCAGTTATCTTGACTTTGCATGTCGGTCATTCCCAGTATAGTTACTGGTTCGTGCACTTTATGATTGAGTCCTTCCACATTAGACAGCTTTGCTAAGTACCTCGTGTTGGATGATGGGGGATGCCTTAATTCCCTCCTTCCAGCGGATTTCATCCCATCGACTTCAGATCATTTATTCTAGGATTGGAATCTAGAGTCATTTTGAGTGCCTTGAGACTTGCAGTCATCAGTGGCAGGTTCTCTCGTCATCGACAGTTTCTTGGGAATACATCAATGTCCCCTGATCGATGGATTCTCTCAAGTGTTCGAACTCAACACATCTATTCACACTTGTTAGTTTGCACTCTAGTACCTTGATTCCCATTATCATTATCGGTGGGTAATCTCGCGTCTGTTAACGGTATACATCAATGACCGGTAATCAAACGATGGACTACTATGTTCGACCTCGACACCTCTATTCGCATAGTAGGACATGTACTCGTAGTGGTTTGTGTAGAAGACCTTCCAGACTGGTGGCATCTCTTGTATGCTACCTCCTTGATCGTGCCAGTGTTCATGAGATTTCAGCTCTCATGACTTGATTCCAGTGTATGTCAGACATTTCCAGCCACTATGGAGATCTTGATCTATTGTATATCTTCAGCCATTTTGGAGATCATGGTCCTTTGTATATCTTCATCATGGAGATTCTGATCTATGTATATTGTACGTGGCGATGACCACATATGTGATATCATGTATTATGCCTATTCATGGCCATTGTACTCTTATGTATCCGAGACTGCTATATGTACTTGCAGTTATATGCAGAGTTGTATCATTGTACTATGTTGATTGGGTGGCTGGTCTTCCATTTGGGATCCTTCATCACTCCACTTCTGGGATGGACTTATAATGTATTTCGACCATCGTATGAACCCTCTGACCTCACACATTAGGGGGCATCTGTTATAGCAGATGTCACCACTCCAGGTGAATCACACTTTGTATGGCCTTCCCCTGTCCCGCTGCAAACTCTTTAGACCCCATGGACCATATTTTATCCTTTGATGTTACCTTGATCATCCCTAAAAACTATATAAAAGATGGTATACGCGGCTTTTTCCCCGATAACCGCATACATATGCGGGTTTGACTCCTATAACTGCGTACATCGGGATGTGTGCATAAGTCCAAATCCTTTTGGAGTTTTCCTTGAATTGGATCCGACTCATTCGACTCCTGGCCTTCCATATGCCTTGAGATCGCTCAGATTCGACCCTTCATTATCCCTTGTGAAGCTATATAAAGAACCTCTTGGTACATTGAAGGCATATAGAGAGATTGAAGCAACGAAACTATAGTCCATTGTTGCTAGAACTATACTTGAGTCTGCATCCCTTTGTCCCTTTGGAGCACTGATGTGTTCTTCCCAAGCTTTTCTTTGCTAGTGAGCTTGCTATCGAGAGATGGAGGATTGAGGTCGTGGAGGCCCAAGTGGGGGATTCAGTTTCTCCTATTCGCAGATGTGCCTTCAGAGGTTGTATCTATCTTGTAATCTCTGATTTATATTAATAAGAACTATCTTTCCTTGTCCAATGATGTGTATTTGATTGAATATTGTATCAATTGGAATATGTCAAATGCTTTTACATTATTGATTATATATTCTAGAATAGATCTAACACCATGATATATAGTATGCTTGTATTGTTTACTTGTTGTTGAGGAAGTATTATAACAATTCAAGCTGAAGATTGGAAAGCTCAACGGGGATCTACTTCAACCGTATGAAATAAGGTACGAGGTCTGATCCTTTAGTGTTAGACATTTTATTTCTATTGCATATTGGGAAAGATTGATTTCTGGAGTCAAGTCTGTCTATTGTGGTACCCCAAGCCATAGGAATTTCTCTCCATAACAGGCACCGAGGGTGATAAAATGAACTCTCGACCGTAGGGAGAGGAATCCAACCTCATCACGACAATCCAAGAAATACCTCTCCAGGAAGGAAGTTATACCTTCAAGCCGCCTATGCCGCCACTAATTCTTTACTCCCATTTTATCGTTATTTAAATTAACCTTATTTACATATATAATATCCATAGTAACCCTTTAGTCTATATGATATCCCTGCTAACCCTTTAGTAAGAGTCGCCTTGGGTGCTCCTCAACTTCCCTCCCCTTAGTTGGTTGGGTGAGTGGCTTATCGCTCCTCACTTTAAAACCAGAGCCTTATCAAATCTTAACTACGGATCTTTTTTGCTTCCTACACTACAAATTGTAAGGGACAAATTGTATTGTAAGGGATTTCTATTAATATTTTACTTCCATATAAAATACTATTCCAGCTTTTTTGACCCCCTCCACCTACCGAAATTCAGATTCGGGGGTGCCAAACCTTCTCTGGTACCACAGGATCGCTAGTTAGCTCCCTTTCAGGCTCTTGAACATATTCCAGACCCTATGCTTCGAAACAATAGATCGGGTTAATTAAACCCAGAATATCCCAGCGACACTATTTCCATACGAATTCGAATTCTGAATATTCCACGAAACATTTCGTTTCTCTACACAACCGGTAACTTTTATGCATATCCCTAGCCCAAGGCACAATTCCCTCACAAATTGTAGCCATCACACATTCTGAGCTCAGTTCTGCTTGAAAAAAGATTTCCTCATATTGTGTAATTCCAAGTTGTGTGTTATACCTGTAATGATACAAGCCTAGAGGAACTTTATTTTCTTCACATAATAGTATGATTGGCACAAAAGCCTACTGTGTATAGCTATATTCCTTGGCGGGGCCCCACCTAAATGTCGTGGTTTCCCCGCTAAGCAGACGCCCAAATGAAATCCCAGATTTTGATTTAGCCCCACCTGATAGAGAGGGAGCGAAATAGGCATATAGACACGAAAGCTAGTCAAATGATTCTAGTTCAAGAGCTAGTGGCATACCTTTGAGTTTCGGCTTATACCCTCCCTTGGTAAGGATCACGCAGATAGATAGCACTCCCTATAACATTATCGAAGGGATAAGCCAGCCTTGTCTTAACAACACAGGTCAGGCATACTTAGACCACTCAGAGATAGCTATAATTTTCTTCTGTTGATTGAGCAGAAGATTTAGCGGAGGTAGGCAGCATATCCATACGTAGCAGTAGTTCCAGTTGGTGGGGTTGGACCAGTTCGTGATCGAGATCCATCCCTCTAGTCTATCCCAACTCATACTAGCAAGCAGCCTGAAACTAAGTCATTTCAACCTATCAGACTTAGCTATATTCTCTTCTATTAATCAGAAATAGACTATATCGTGGAATTCATACACTTTTACTACGACTTAGAAAAAAATATAAATCTTACACCAGCAGCCCCAGATTAGCATTCTGTATTGGCATTATAGGTAAAAAGACATTATCGTAGCCCTCTCCCTTGCAAAAGGTCCTTCTAACTACCTACCCATTTTCCCATCTTGTTAGGCAACTTTGTTGTACTTAATTTCTCATCTCAAAGGCCAAGTTCACATAGGATAAATTACCACCATCCAGGCCGCCCTCAATTCTTTTAGGGCTTACCCCTTCGTATTCGTGGTCATGCCTCACTCCTCCTACCCCGAGAGATTCACCACTTAGTACCTCTCCTTACTAAACTTACTTACCGGATTAAATTGAGTGAGAAGAGTGGTTCGGATAACCTTATCATAACTCAAGTTATAAGGTCACTTACCTTCCAGAGCTATTTGAGGGGAATAAATAGGAATTGACTCGTATAATTTCATCTCTTTTCAAAGCTAAGGGAATTGCTTCGTTCAAAATTGTGTTATCGGAGATGAATTTAGCTGATCCAACCCTCGACACTGGACTCGGATCTACTACTGGTAGCTCTGTTGCTGGGAACTCTGCATATGGTGTCTCTAGCCTACAATATAGGGAGTTTGGGGTATTTATTCTAGCATTGAGACGGGTAGCTTTGTTGGCTCTGCATTTGCATCCGGAATAGGGATAGGCTCTGGCTCCATTGCTTTTGTCTCAGCAAAGGATCATTTACAGGTGATGGGTCAATGAGGTAAACTATGGAAGCTATTGATCTTGCTATTTATGAATTAACCCTTTCTACTGATGTATTCGCTACTTATGATCCTTTGAGTATGAGGAGATGCAGAGGCGGAGGTACAAATGCGGAGATGTTAATTTTAGGGGGTACATTCAGATTGGATGGAAAATTATTTGAGAACTACTATAATAAAGTCCAAAGGTAGTCTTATTTCTTCCAGTGACCCTTGTACTATATTGTTTAGAAATGAGAAAGGATAGTGGGTTCCTTACTTCAAGGAACGGTTAAGAGAGAGAGGCTAGGTGAGGCAATTAAATAAATCTCTCGAGTGAGGTGGCACTATCTCTTATCTCTTTAAGAGAATGGGGCAAGTTGAAGGTCCTATTTTGAATGGAAATCCTATTTAAACTATGGGTACAGAGACTATTTAAACCACTGTGAGGTAGCAACCCAGAAGGCATATGCTAGCTATGAGAGTCAGTAGGGAGGAAAGGTCCCGGCCATAGGTTGAGCTCTTAAGACAGTCGCTAACGCACGCTTATACAGGAAGGAAAGTAAGAAGGGAAGTAAAGAAGGTGGTAACAGTGGTAGCGGTCACTTAAACTAAGTAGTCCCAACACCAAATCCCAGCGACCAAAGACGCCAACCCACCCACAACCGTTGATTGTCCTTCTACCTCTTTAGATTAATAAGTAAATTGCTCTAGCGATCTGAAGATAATGCAGTATTGTTGGTATTGCCTATGGTTGTGGACTATTAATAAGTAATGAGATTTCTGAGACTTATCCTGATAACCTCCATCGATCACGGGCTGGCAGTGCTGAAGGATGTGGAACACAAAGATGAACACGTGATATAACAATGAGATTCACATTTCGATTGTATGGGTTTAAACCTAGCACGGGGCTAGGGGCATGCAGTGCTTGGCTTCATCAGTGAGTGAAAGGCTTAACAATGGCTTCAGTGAATGACTTCTATTTTTGAACGGCTTATATGTGAGTTTCCTATGTGCTCCACCAGAAGATAGAGTTTGCTTGTTTACATACGTTATATATTTACCCAAGTTCCGGACATACACGATAGAATTCCTTACTGCAGAGAAGTCCTTAACATCAGATTATATCTGTACCCCAAGTTCCTCGTCAAGAGAGCCACGTTTCCAACAAATAGGTACCCATAGTGAAAATAGTGACAACACGGAAAGGACATAGTGAAACTGTACCACAACAAACCTACAGTTATCAACTACATGCAGCTAGTATTAAAAGAACAGTTCACCCCTCAAGCCAAGTTACTTCCCAAATGGACGAATAAGTTAAACTAATCACCCAGTTAGTTCCTCAATGCCCCAAGTTTATAATAAACCTGGTAAAATTTCAATTCTATTACCTACTACCCATGGTTATATATTAAACTAGTTCACACCGAGCTGTAGCAACTTGTGCCAAATTATATGTTCCAGTGGCAGTTATCTCTTCAACTTGCCCAAATTGAATCTGTTCTATAATACACCTGCTCAAATGAATTTATTTTACTTATTATGCCACAAATCAAGGTAATACACCTAGCCTCATCACAACTAGTCCCAGCAGACCTCTGTTCTATATTAAACCTGTTTTTTACCAATTAGACTCTAGGATTACTGCGGGTGTCTAGTAATTATTGTATCTATTCAAAGAGTTGTTCCCAAATCAACTAAGTTATTTCATAAACCTGGTACCAATGTATATAAGTTACCTACTGAACACGGGCCGTTATTCAACCTGGTACCAACCAATTCAAGGGCCTACTGCTCGCGGGGATCCATTAAACCCATTCTATATTAAATAAACTCAGTTGAGACTTGCTTTCTACTTATGGACAACGTTACAACGACTCATCTCATCACTACTAGTTGGTCACAACACAACATACAGGACACAGTGAGTACTCGCCCAACATGCACGGATTATTGCCACCAATAGGCCTAGCTAGATACACGCTTACATACATATGTTGATTCACCATTTGAGGGTCATACGCATTAGACAGTGGATATATTAAACGTTCACCATAGGTCTAGATCTAAAATCCAAGTACACGAACTCCTATGATGCTAGACCGGAACTCAGGAAGGAGGGGATAGATAGTGACATTCAACATAAGCCTAGAACTATAAGCCAAGGACACTAAAAACACTACAGCATACACAAAACAAAATCCATAAGCCTAGTACCAAGAAACACACAATATCAAAAAGTCTGGGAATACATGAAATATCTACTGCAACAGCACATGCAAAAACTCACATAGCCCAACATAGACAAAAGGTTAGTGCTGGGCAGCCAATAGCCAATCATGTAACTCAGGATTCATTGCTACTGATCATAGTCTGTAGAATTGCCAGGCGGTAAGGTGCCAAAAGTTAAGGTCATCGTCGCCGCCCTGTTCTCATTGCAGGAGCCTGTCATTGTCGATCATGGCCGATAGCCACATAGCTAGAAGGTCGCCAGAAGGTCCATTGCTAGAAGTAATAACAAATAGCCGATCAATCATAGCCAGTTTTATTTGTGAGATCCAGTCATAGCCAATCATTGCTCCCAAAAGGTCTTAGCTAGAAGCTCTAGTTTCCATAAGGTCATATCCCCAAAGCACCAGTCGTAGTCAGTCATAGCCAACTAATAGTTTCCATAGATAATAGCCGATCATAGACATAAGGTGATTTCCAGAAGGGGAGCCATACTAATCAGGGAGGATAGGTTGATAGAGAAACATTCCGCGAGATAACAAGGGGTATTGAAATAGACATTTAGAGAGAAAGGGTATTGCCAGTAGGAAGGGGATTTACTTATTTTGGGAAGAAAGGAAAGAGGAATTAATTGAATCTTACAGGAAGGGATAAAAGAACCAACAAGCCTGTAGACATTCTCCAGTCACCATAAAGCCATGTGCCTTTAACCTCTCAATAGAAGACTTTCATCTTATCACCTTACCCAACAAGTCCACGAGTCATAAGCCTTTAGTCAAGCCCAACAAAAGACATAAGCCTTCACCAACACACTAGAGCTGACCTAACACAAGCCATCGCACCAAGTAAATTTCTGGGGCGTTCACAAAATGTAGTTCAACTATGCCTTACCTCTTTTATATTCATGCTTGCTTGCTGATACCTTCCTTTTGTCTTTGACTTACTTGAATGCTCAGTATGATGGGAATAAACAAATGGGTGGGTGACCCTCCCGCCCTAGAAGTGTGGGAGTTAGTCTATTTTAACTTTGATAAGGAAGGGTCATTTCTTCATGCAATATCACCCCTTAGAGAAGTAGGGTTTTTAGGTCCGCATAGGTAGTTAGGTCCAGATGTACACATAGATAGGGTAGTCAGGCATGAATAGGTAGCTAAAGCAATGGATCTAAATTTCGTAATGTTGGGTCAGGTGTTTTCATGTGTTTTCACAGTATATTTGCGTATAATAAAGAAAATGAAAAGCATGCTCAGGTCGGCGTGTATTTAAGGAACGATAGGTGGGAATGATGGTGATGTGCTCTTGGTGGTTCAGTTGTAATTCACTCGCCCACTCCAATCAAGGTAAGATAGCTAATTTTTCAGTACGAGATTCCCTGAGATGGGAATGCTCGGGACGTGAGATGGGTATCAAGTAAGTAAATATAATTGTTACAGAACACAGTTCCTACACTCCAAGGGAAAATGACATGTAAATACTATGACAGATACACATGGGAGGGTCACACTATCATGCTTGATGTTATGCTTGATGTTACACTATGGGGTACGCCGCTTTAGGTATGATGCTTGCATTTGTTACATTATGCCGGTTTGATGAAGAGGGTTCCACCTAAGGTACGATTATCTTGCCAATTAAGTATGTGTTCCGGATTAGCCATGTTTTGTTAAAGATTATGCTTTGCTTACCGACGGAGCTTGCCAAAATTGAGGTTCCATAGCCGATAGGGGATGAGGTGACACAACCGATATAACACAATGAGGTCAGTTAGCCCCTTAGTGAGTGAGTGAATGAGTCATTACGAGATGCCCTCGAATTTGAGGCCTAGAACACCGTAGAGGCCAGGACCACACCATAGAGGAACAGAGCACGAGTCAATTTACAACTCAAATTGACACACTTACGCAACAAACCAAGTACCTTAACGAGCGGCCTTGACACCGGATAGAGGGCTTGACACACGATAGAGAGAGGTCTTAACACAATAACCATTTCACCTAATATAATTCAAGTCAATCATTTCATCTAGAAATATATCTGATATGAAATTATATTATCTAATCATGTCATCCAAAAGTATATCTATGATATGAAAACTCACCTAATACAATTTGTTTTCATAATATACTAGGTATTTATTTTAACAATATAATCAAATGCATTATTATTTTAATAACTTTGCATTACTTCGATACCAAAGTAATATTATTTTCACTTTATTTATTATAAAATATGGTAAGTAATTTTATTAATTACTTTCATTTTATTTAAGTTTAATTAGGAAAAGTTTGAATTAAGTCTATTAAAATCACTATTAAACTTAATGAATAACATTACAAAAAACCTTTATATTTTTAATTATTTTTTCTTTTAAGTATCTTTAATTTTATGAACTCTACTTAAGAGGCAAATACTAAACTCCTAAACAGTTTTACTGCTTATTCCACTTGCTAATTTATAATATTATATATTAATATAAATATAACCCTTTTATGAAATGTAGAAACTTCTTAAAATTTATAATAAAAAACTATCAATTTAAAAACAAATCATATATATATAAAATAATGTGTAATCTTGTGTTTTAGCTATTTTGTTTTATATAATTACACTTTGTAAACTTTCACTTTCGTGATAGCATATAGTAATATTATATATTATAATATTCGTGTCTTTATATTTTTATTTTCTACATATTAATAATTTATAATATTATATTTATGTTTTCATATTAGTATTTTTTAAATTTATATTTTCTAAGAATCTTAATTATAAGTATACTTTGTTATTGGATTTTGAGTAAACTCAATTGAATTAACTGAAATGATTTTAGAAGTTGAATGATTTGAAACAAGTGAAATTAACAACATAGTGGCTTAATACTCGTTTGATAAGAGAACAACAAAATTGCTTGAAACTTGTTTAAAAAAAAATTAAACAAAAATGTTGTTTAGTATTTGCCTCTTAAAAATAGTGACAAATGTAACAAATCCAACTTCCAAAATGCCATTTACCTAAAAATGGGGTGTAAAACTATTTAAACCTCCTAACATAAATGTATACTTGTAGAGAGAGAGTAATTTCATGGATTTACAAAACATTCACCAGTATATAAAATATATCAATGTTGTCCTTCATACGTTGAGGATAACACAACACTAATGCTATTTTTTTTGTTTTCTCTTATATCTTAAGCAACCAAAATATTCTTTATGCAAGGCATCTATATTTAGGTAGCATAATTCATAATCCATTTATTCTATGCAAATAAAGAGAATGAATATTATTCTAGCCACAAAATTGCAGAGTATTAACCACATGTAATATATGCAAATATAAAGAAAACATTAAATACAAAAGTAATAGAGAGACACCAGAGTACGTGGTTCGTGCCATCCATGGGGATACGTCCACCAAAATTGTTAATAGTTATATTAACTTATCCAACATAAAGGGTTACAATTCCACAACTCATCTGCTGCTAATTATTTTTCTTTTTCCGCATGGTCTCTTTTACAATACCATTTTCATTTTTTTTAGATTTAACGCAAAGCCTTCATTTTAAACATTTTAAACACAGGCCATACCATCTAAATAATTCATGCAATATTTTTCCACTTTAACTATCCCAGTGAAGATTATATAAGATTATAAACATAAAACTTACAAGGTCTCCATCAATGTATGACCCACCAATTTTTCAAAGAGACATAACAATACATGATCTATGTGAGGTAGCATTTGGCATTACAACTAGAATAATGGGTTTTAAAACTTGACCTTGAAACCTTTTGTACTATTATCAACAATTATTAAAATCACCTCTAGATACCAAGAAAATAATCCTCGACTAGTTTTGAGGTCTCCCAAGTCTTAACGCAGAGACTATATTACACATAGGATTCTATGAACAATTAGATAAAGATAAATAGTCATCAAAATAAAATAACCTGGGGTTACTTGTCTCCACAAGACTAACACTTCACGAAAGCAGACAAGATCAACCGAGAGATGATCCCTTTCTCTCCTGGTTTAATGGTCAACAAAAAGAAAAAACATGTAAGAGTTAAATATTTAAATACTATTGGCATCGAATCTCATAATCGTGAGGTCATTCTTACCACTGATTAGAGGTAAAATATTCAATTTCTCATAATCGTGAGGTCATTCTTACCACTGATTAGAGGTAAAATATTCAATTTCTATCAGTGTAGACTCTTTCTGAAAGAAGATGATTCTCGTCTAAAGAAAAAAGTTTTGGCTTCTTATCAAAGAATCCATAAATATTCACATGGATATTAACAATAAATGCTAACTACCCTTAAAGGGAATACGACTTCTAAGAGAAAGAGACCATCTCGAAGAAGCAAAGTAAAAAAAGTTTGAATGGAACGCGGGGTGTTGTAGAAGGAGCTAGTCCTTCTTAGGTCCTTCTCCAAACAACTCAATCACTAATACAATATAACAATAATCCTATGGTAAAGAAGAATCATACTCTGCCCATTCATAGAAA
>LPNX011041800.1:121710-154939 GCA_001517045.1 Pseudotsuga menziesii | reverse complement strand
ATACCCTAGAGTACTTGGAGTATGTCCAAAACTAAACCATCACGGCTACCCACAAGGAATATGTGGGATGAATGGAGTCTCTGAGTCTATTGTTCATAATGAACCCGCAGGTGTAACAGAGATCAGTGTCCCAAGGTCACTTTTCAGGAGTCCTGCTTCCTTTGGGTATTTTGCCACTGTAATGGTTTGATCTAGGTGCTGGATTTTCACCTGATGGTTTGTCAATTTGGGAGAGTGAATCCTAATTATTCTAGTCACTCAAGTGCTTTTGATGCAGCTTGACTGATTGGATGAACCGCAGCCAAGTGCAGAGCATACACACCGGAGTCTTGTCAATTTTAGTAAATTTTAAGATAAATGTTCTTGTTAAAAAGAAAACCCTCCAAGAACCTTTTTCAATCCAAGTGGATCTCAATAGGAGAATCAAGGAGGGGTTCATTTTATTATAGCTGATGAAACAATTGACGAAAAGGAAAACAAAGTTACACAAAGCCAGTTTTCTAATTAGTCCTACCACGCATCTCTTTTCCCTTTCGTGTCATTCGGGAAGTCATGGGGTAAGTATTAAGATTACTTTGAAACCTCAGATATGGAATATGGAAATGATTTAAATCAAATTATACTACCCTGTAGATTAGAACTACGCTAGATTGCAAAAAGAGGAACGAAAAGCAAAACATGACACGAACGCAAATCCCCCCAGGGGGCGTGGTGAATAGGCTCGAAAGAGCCTATTCGAAAGGACATTTTATTTTTATTAGCAGTGCTTTACAATATCACCAAATTGAAATTGATGCACTTTGGTCCTTGTTATCTGGGATCCAAAGGATTACAACAAGCTTGTGACAAGCTAAAATTAAAACATAGCAGTGGGGGAAGCTTCTGGGAAGCTTTAGTTCATCCAAGAGTCAGAAATTGGGAATAGTCTCCTTCTATTTTTGTTAGACCTACTAAAAAATAGAGATAAATTAAAATCAAATGTTCTCAAACACACTTTAAAAGTGTTTTGGGTCACCATGCTAATTGCCAAAAAAAAACTAAGTAAAAATTGTTTAACCGGGGTAATCTAGTTTTGCAAAAAGGAACCGAGGAAAGCAAGATTTCCTTGGGATTTTGGCTTACTGTTTGGGCAGCCAATGAGATATGCACTTTTCTTGCAGAATTTAAATCTTTGAAGAACGAATAAAAAACTACCTTATGAGCAAGCTTTAGATCTATGCTTTAGCTACTTGCAAAAAAGGAAATTCCTACACCTAGATCTATCTTTATGAAATGATATTCTTTATGAAATTATAGATCTAAGTAGCAATACTCTTATAAACTAGATCTAACAATATATATTAAATTCTTAGAACTAGATCTGATCATAAGAGAAAGAGACATGTAACCGAAAGATTGATTTTTTAAAGAAAGGAGAAAAAAAGGAGGGAAGGTCGGCTCGTTGCTTGAATGGAACAAGATGAAAGGAGGCCCTTTTGTGGAGTGCTGAGGGACAGAGTCTTGAGCTTATTGGATAAGGAATGGCATCAATCTTGATCCACACCTTCATCCAATCGAGAACCTACAACTAGATAACACAAGCCTGCACAACACCTCGTGAGATCTGGATATAGATGTATAAAGAAACAAAAATGAAAGATCATGCAAAAATAATATTATCTAAGCATATAATTGAAATTATTGAGCATAAATCATATGGATAAACAAGAGCAAGCAATCTAACTTGCCTAGTTTACACCCTTACTTGATTCAACCGAATCCTTGAAGCCAAAAAATGAAAGCAACACAGAAATTGGAAAGAAATTGCAGTTACCACATTAGCAACATAACACTGAGAATCCACACAAACACATGCACTACACGGTATAGCCTCCAAAGTTTCTTTATTCACAAAATATAGCAGTATTACAATGGCAACAGCTCCTCAATCTAGCTCTAACTAGCTTGGAAGAGGCAGCCTGAGCTTTATTTATACAAAAAATAGGAGATCCAGCCCAGGGGGGGTGCAAATCCCAAGGAGACAAACCATTGTAGCTGAAGGAGAGTCCATCAATGCCTGACCTGTGTCTAACTGAGTCTGATCTAAGTCTTATTGAGTGCAACTGTCAATCAGAGAGTTGATCTGACTGACACCTCAACCTGTTGACTGAAGCATCCACCAAAACTCATCCAGATGAGCCCACATGTGTGGAGGAGAGAGATAGGGTGCAATTCCCCATAAAGGATGCTAAATATCAAGTATGTATCTGTCCAGATCACCTCCTTCAGTCAAGGATTTGTCAGATCTAGTCAATCTGGTTCAGATCTGACTGATTTCAATCAAATTGGCTAAGAATCCACTGATCTAGGATTTTGGATTTGCTCCATTATTCAGCAATTTATTAATTAAAATAATCAATAAATGATTTTTCGGGGCTTTTTGACTTGAGTGATGGAAAATCACTCAAAACTAGGAAATAGTGGGTCTATAGGTTTACTGGGTGCTCTTAGCTTGAAAATGAGCACCTACATGACTGAATCTAACTTATGAGCCCACTTTTATTACAAAACCAATTTTTCCAATTAAACTATTAAAAAATAGCCTAAGTTTTGGAAAAATTAAATTTTAATAAAAAACACTGAAAAAATTTAAAATTTAAAAAAGTTGAAAAAACCTAGAGGGATTAGACATGTTTATATGACTCAACCATTAAGCCTAGCATGTTTATACATTGACACGTAGACTCTAATAACCTCAATAGGCCTAAATGCCAAGCCGACCACCCCAACTTTGGAGGTATGGAGTGAAAAACTGAGAAATTATCAGTCATTTATTCAACAACCAATAATAACCAAGAGAGAAAACACCCATGGGATGATCGTATTGACAAATAAAGTCTAAGAGATCGAGTCTTTAACAGACACTATCATGCTAGAACATTTATTACAATTCCCCCATGGGGTATGAACATGTGATATAGTAGAACAAAGCTTCCCAGAAGCAAGACTGAAGGTCTTCTGAAGTCCGAACAAGTTATCCTTGTCCGGTTCACCAGGCTCACTTGATAAAAAACCACTAAGTACAACTTAGGTGGTAACAAGTTCTAGGTAGAATAGAAGGACAAAATAGTAATAACATACAAAAGCATTAATGAAAATATCAATTACATTGTTGGATATGAAACTGTTGAAATAGTATTTCTTTTTGGCTAGTAATAATCATACGAGTGCATTATTATAATAATATCCAATGTTATTTCAAAATATTGGTGGTTATAAAACTGTTCTATAATATTCCCTTTTAGCTATAAACATATTTGATTTCGGATTCTATGTAGCACATTAATAGATCTGCATACGTATAGGATTTAAATCTTTCTCGATTATCCTCTTTAGGAAACTAGATTTGGCTACTAATCATCACATTTAAGGAATCTAGACGGATTGAATTTTTAGGGTAGATATATGATGTACCGGTAAAATGAGTTTAAAAATTGTATCAAATAAATTTATTTGTAGTTCATGAAATTCCTAACCCAAGAAAAGAGCTTACCTTTTGATACGGGTATCTTACGGATCATATCCAAAGAGGAAAACCATCTACGGAATCTGGAACATCATCCAGATCAGCCTTGATAGATTTGAACTTACTAGAAAAAATTCATGTTACCTACAATAGTAAAAGACTTTGTACCTTATTAACCCATGAAAGTGGATACGAATTTTTGAAGCGTATAAACTGCACTCAAACCCTTGCATGTGGGCTTATGACCCCATATGTTTAAAAAACCTTAAAGTATAGTAAACTACTTGTTGTAAATTGTATAAATATCGACGGTTAATAAACTATAGAGAAAAATAATGACCAACGAATGGCTAGTTTTACACTCTAAAGAGGTTAGAGATCAAATCACAGTCGGATCATAACCCTAACTATGTTATTTTGCAAGACCAATTCTTAATCTTTGTTTTCAACAATACGAAGCAATAGAAAACGTAGAGCACATGAAACTACAGTAAAACCATAACGAAAATTTGGAGCAGTTAAATTACTGCAGTAAAAGAATTATTTTCATTAGAGGAAATTTCAACTCAAAATGGACCTCCTAAAAATAATTAATAAAATAATAGTTAAAATAATAAAATAATATTTATTAATTTTGGAGGAAGAAAAGAAAAAAACTATTTTCTGTTTGTATTTTCGACATATCTCCCCGTGTTTTTACTCAAATTTCGATCGGGAGAGCTCATTGGATGCGGAAGTAAATTCCGCATCCAATGAGTACCCACTCGACATACGTTTGATGGACCCCACCACCCGAAAAACAAGAAATACCTAAAAAAAACATGATGTGGAATTTAATTCCGCATCCAACGAGCTCTCCCGATCGAAATTTGAGTAAAAACACGAAGAGATATGTCAAAAATACAAACAAAAAAGTAGTTTCTTTTATGATACCTATCCCCAAATTTATATTAAAAAAGTGTTTAAGACCTATACTGTATTTCCAATTTAAAGCAATTTCATTGGATAACACATGATGACATGGAATTTGAATCAAAGTTAAAATGCGGAGTTGAAATTTCCTCTAATGAATGATCAAACCGACATATTAAATCTATCAAAACTTAATTTATTTAGGGAAACAACTACTTTTCAAACAGAAGCGATGTCTCAACAAATTAAAAGGAAACAATAGCAGTAGTTTAAATAATGTCAATTTATAACCAGCCAGAATCAAACCCTATACCGTAAAAGTTCCATAACCAAGATCAAGTTATAAAAACCCTAAGTTACCGAAGAGGTACCGAACATCATTTAGATATATATAATTAAGGAGAAGTTATATAGTATTATTCAATGTTAAGAAAATATCATCAAAATATGTATAGTAACTCTCATGTTGAGTATATTGATGTATTCAAATTTAAGTAAATATTAAAGATAGCTAATATAACTTGTGTATAAAGAGTTTCGACCTAGAACTATATCGTAGTCTAATATTCATCTTTGCAATAAAATTTATAACACAACTAGGGTTGGATAAACCTGCCTTTTCAAGGAAAACAAACCATAATCCATCCCCTTACTAGAGGTTAACTCGATACGACTTCCTCTCTAATAGAAGGTTCACAAAACCTTTTAAAATATTTGTACAGGTTAGAAATTTCCCCTACTCGACCAATAGTAGTACTAAGAAAATGATGTAAAATCAGTATTCGGATCCACACAGACCTCAATAGAGGCAGCTAGCAAATCCCCATGATTCCTCAATCACCAGTGAAGGAAAATAGTAATGGGTTGGCATATTTCTTACCAAATATCCTGGTAGACACCGGACCACTGGGAGAGCTGGTAGTGTAGTACCTGCAACCAATTTCAAAGTTAGGATTTAGTCACAATATTAAAAGCGACAATGAAATAAAAATACTTTTTAAAATAGTTACTTTTTGTTACCTATTTCACGGAGGAACTGTAATTTCGTAACTGATAAGAAATTCTTCCACTGGAACAATCACCATTAATATTTTTTTCATGGGCATGGTTACAAAGCACAGAGTAAAATCAGAGCTCGAAGCCTCACCAAGCTTTGAACACTTGAAGTCCCTACCGGTCTTGGCACTGACGGTAGCTTCCCCCCAAAACCTTGGTAAACTACTGCTCTCATCGGAGCTTGGAACCTGAAAGGAAACCCTCTTTGCATAAGCCCAGTCCCTCGAGGAGAAGCATGATTGAAAAATGGACATGTTCATACCTTTTTGCGCTTTCAATCCACTTACGAGGTATTGTATGATTTCTGCAACTCGAATTAAATGTCAAATTCTAGTACAATAATATTGGGTCTCCTTGAAAGGCCAAAGTTCCCCCACCTTAATTTGTTTCAGATTGTGATTTGATGGAAGACATTAAATTTGGGATAATGTTACTCATCACTTAGTACCTTGGGTAAAGTTTCCTTGAATCCTAGATTTTGGTTGGACAAGTATTTTGGATAAGAGTTTAGTATTCGTTCCTTTAAGGTCTAAATAACCTTGGTATAACAACCTCGGTTTAACAACTTTTATCCTATGATTGGAATAGATCTAATGATGTTGGTTTAATAACTTTTCATCATAGGATATGGAATAGAGGTATAGTTTCTACAAGTAGCACCACCTGAAGCATCAATCTGTTAATTAATATGTTCTTAGTATATAAGAATATGATAATAAGGATAAAGAAGGATTGGTAGGAGTGTTATCTCAAGATGGGAATGTGGTATGTTATGAATCTTGTAAATTAAAAGAACATGAACGGATTTATGTAGTCCATGACTTGGAATAAGCATCAGTAGTGCATTCTTTAAAAATGTGGCGTCACTATCTGTTGGGGAAAAAAATTCTATTATTAACACATAATACTTGGGTAAATAATTTATTCACATGAAATGGACTTAATGCTCGATTAGCAAGATGGATGGCCTTCTTGAGTGAATTCGATTTCGAATTAAAATGCATTAAGGGTAAGGAAAATAAGATGGTTGATGCACTCAACCGAAGAACTTATGAAGTACATGAGATAGCTATGATTCAATCAGAAATTGATCTCACGAACATAATAAAAATAACAAGTGTACATGATGCTTAATATGTGAATTTGCTAAATAAATTGCTAAAAGATGAAGTATATTTAAACGGGACAGAATTCAAGGTAGACCATAAAGGCCTAATATGGTTTAAAAATAGATTGTACATGCCTAATGTTGTTGAAATAAAGCTATTAATTTTAAATGAGATGCATAAACCACCTTATGCAGGCCATCCTTGTTATCAAAAAATCATTATAGGTCTAAGAAAACAATTTTTTTGGCCTAATTTAAAAGCAAATTTAGTTTGTTATCTATCTAAATGCTTGGAATGTCGACAAGTGAAAGCTGAACATAAACACCCAACAAGTTTTTTACAACATCTACCAATTCCTAAATGGAAATGAGAAGTTATATCTTTGGATTTCATCACAGGTTTTCCAAAAACACAAAAAACTACATGACTTGATTATGGTTGCAGTAGATAATTTAAGCAAGTCTACACATTTTATTCTTGTAAAATCAACTTACAAAGTGTTAGTATTGCAGAAATATTCTTGAAGGAAATATTTCGACTACACGGAGTACCAAAAATGGTAATCTCCGACCGCGATGCTAAATTTATGTCAATTTTTTTGAAATCATTGTTTGCAGGTTTAGAAACCAAAATAAACTTCATCACTAGTTATCACCCTGAAACAGATGGACATAGAGAACGCACAAATCAAGAAATCGAAGATATGTTAAGAATGTATGTCATGGAGAAGCCCACTAACTTGGAAGAGTATTTGCACCTTGTGAAGTTTGCATACCACTACGGATATTAAGCCTCATAAAATATGAGCCCGTTTTAGATCCTATATGGGAGGAAGTGTAGTAGCCCAGTTAACTGAGATATCCCTATAGATCATCTTATGGGAGGACTCGAACTATTGCACGACATAAAAAAAATTGTGTGAAAAGTACAGAAGAACTTAAAGGTGGCACAAGATCACCAAAATAGTTACGATGACTTGAAAATAAAACATAGAGAGTTTTCTTTCATAGACCATGTATATCTTTGGGTCAAGCCAAAAAATAGCTCACTTAAATTGGGAAGATGTACCAAATTGGAACCACGGTTTTGATGACCTTTTCAAATCTTGGAAAGAATCAGACCGATGGCATACAAACTTGCGCTTCCAGCTCAATTAAGAGTCATAATGTTTTTCACGTTTCATTATTAAATAAATATCAATGAATGGAATGATTCCACTCACATTAGTGACTGGAACCGACTCAAGTGGAAACTTTATGCATTCTGGATAGGAAAGAAACAACACTTCGGAACCGACTCATCGCTAAGGTAAAGGTGTACTGGAATAAATATAGCCCCGAAGAGGCAACTTTGGAATTAGGAGAAGATATGTGAGGGATGTATCCAGAACTATTCCCATAACCAATGGCAGAAGAAAAAAAACACTAAGGACAATGTGCACAATAAGGGGGGCAAGATGTAACATCCCCAAGGAATAAACATTATATTAATTATGATTTATTCGATTTGTTGATTTGATTAAAATTGGCTAGTCTATGAAATAGTCATTGAAGGACAAATGTTATAAGACAATATGGTTAAGGAAAACTATTAATAAGGAGGACAACCATGTTAAATGAGGAAATTATGCATCCAAGAGTGGAGGAAAAAAAATAGTTAACCTCAGGGAAGTTAAAACAAGTGTAAGAAGTGCATTTATGGCACTAAAAACACCTTCAAAATCATGGATTTTAATCACTAAAAAAATTCCAAGAGGAATTTCCTACTTGTGAAAAATACCTAGGAAAAATAAAACTATAATAAGGAGGCATATGTGGGAGGAAGGACGCTACTTAGTATGCTGAGGAAGTATCATTGTTGTGTGAGAACTCTAGTGTTAGGCAATATTTTCTCATTGAATGCTGGAGTTTGAGACTAAGGTTAACTGTTACCACTCTTGGCATGCATGATTTAGCTTGGGGGTGATTAAGAGAAGAGAGAAAGATTTTCAAATATATGGTTGGGTGGAATTGTTGTTCCTACCATATTCGGTTTTGCAGTACTCCGAGTTCCATTAAAGTATTCTAATGCAAAGCCTGTTTAATTTCCATATTATATATTATGCAAATGGAAGATATTATTTTGTGTAGTTCTAGTTAAGAATTGTAATTACATTCTATGGATGACAAATCTTCTTTTTCTAAGGTCTAGGTAGAATAGAAGGTTGCAATAGTAATAACATACGGAAGCATTACTGATAATCTTAATTACATTGTTGATATGAAATTGTTCAAATAGTATTTATTTTTAGATAGTAATAATCATACGGGCGCATCTCCAAATGTTTGGATTTTTTTCCAAGGGTAAGGTAGGGAGGTCTAAGCCATAGAAGTGAGACGGGTAGGTTTGGGCGCTCTACGCTCGGTCCAATTGGGGGCAGTGGATGCAAAACCCCCCAAGTAAGCATGGTGGCGGCCACAACAAGGTTCCAAATGCCTGAGGGAGGTAGCGATAGCAAGACAGATCGAGAAAGAGGGAAGGACGGGAAAGGTGAGGGGAAGAGATCGTGCCTGGGGGTATGCCTTCTGAGGGCTCAGACGATCCCAGCGATCCAGATCTGATCAGAATCGATCCTAGGGAAAATAGAGATGTGGAAGGAAAAGGCCTTAATTGGGAAGTTTGTGGGGTTTTGGCCCAAGGAGAAAGATTTGGTTTGCTAGATCCAGAGCACATGGAGTCCAAAGGGCCACTATGAATCGCAGTTGGGAGAAAAGGGTTTCTTTACCATCATCTTCTTCAATCAGGAAGACAACGAAAGGATCTTGGAAGGAGGGCACTATTTTTTTTTCTCGGCAGGGCTTTACCTTCGACCCTGGAAAGAGCGCTTCAATCCTGAATCTGAAGATCTAATAGTAGCCCCGGTGTGGCTCTGTTTGTTGGGTCTCCCTGGGGAGTACTAGGATACAGAAATCTTAAATGATATTGGAAATTCAATCGGGGAATTTGTGAAAGTTGCTGAGAAAAATAGGCTTCAGAGGTATACTTCGTTTGCTCGAATCTGTGTGTATATGGATCTCTTGAAGGACCTCCCTGAGGCGGTAAGTTTGAACTGGGAAGACGAAGAGTGGATCCAACAGATCTATTATGAACAGCTGTCCTTTCAATGCAGGATTTTCCATGAGTATGGCCATTTTCGGAGGATCTACCCGAAGGGGTACCAGGAGAAGGGTGCCTTAGAAAAAGAGAGGGAAACACAAGCCAATGACGGATTCAAATAGGTCAAAAGTAGAAGGAGGGGTAGGATCAACAGAGGGAAAAATTGTGTAAGGAAATGGATGGAAAACCTCGATTACCTCAAACCCTTTCCATGTCCTAGAGGAGGAAGGAGAGGATAAATCGATGGAAGTAGAGGGTCCAACTAGTTCCCAGCAAACTAAGATGAAGGGATCAGAGGAAGAGAAAAACACTAGAAAAACGCTAGTCATCATGGAAGAGGAAGAAGCTGAGGACATGGAACTTGGTGATTTGGATCTGGATGCACTGAAAGAAGAATGCAAGAATGTGGGCAAGGGCTATGTATCCCAAGAATAGATTGAGCTTCTACAGAAGGCCATTATTCGATCCAAAGTGCATAAGGATTCGGGGATCAGCGTGGAAGCATAGAAGGGAAGCAAGAGGAAATCGTCGGAGGAAGATCAGAAGAAAGGTCGAAAAATGAATAAGCAGAGGATAGCAGAAATTGGAGTCAAGCTTATTGAATCAGGCTAGTATCCTATGATCAGGGCGGCCTTCTCTGAAGTAAGTAAAGTTACCCAATGAAGATAGTATCATGGAATATTAGGGGTTGTAATCACCCAAGGAAGATTAGAACCCTATCTAGGAATATTAAGTAAGAGAAACCATACATTCTTTTTTTGCAAGAAACCAAGTGTAGCTTTGAGACCATGATGAAGATTGGGCAAAGGATTTGGAAAGGTAGCAAGGTCATGGAAATGGATGCAGATGGTATGAAAGGTGCAATGGAAATTCTATGGCAGCCTAGAGAGGTGGATCTCTCGAATTGGAGAGCTAGTCACTTCTCCCTAATAACGGAGTTTCAAATCTTAGGATCAGAGATCAGAGGGACGATAGTTAATATCTATGGCCCAAGTTCCTTTCCTCAAAAGCAGGCTTTTATTCACCACCTGTGATGGCTATGCGAGTCGACCCAGGAAGGACACTAGATTATAGGAGGAAATTTTAATCTGATTACCTCACTTCAAGAAAAGAAGGGGGAAAGAAGGATGCTGGGTAAGCACCAGGAGGAATTTCGGGAGGTCCTATCCCAAGGCACTCTAGTGGACATGGAAACTGGGAAATAATGGTTTACATGGAACAATAAGAGAGGCAGGGATCATCTAGTCACCTCTAGATTATACAAATTCTTGGTGTCAGAGAACATGGTCATGAGCTCAGGGAAAATTAGGGCAAATGTGCTCCCAACAGCTGGCTCTGATCACTGGTCGGTATGCCTTAGCTGGGATGGAGTGGCTGCTCGACTGCCTATGCCTTTTCGCTTTGAGCAGTTCTAGATCAAGCACAATTACTTTAAAGGTCTAGTAGAACAATGGTGGTAGGAGCTAGATAGCCCTGGGGGGACAAGGATGTACATCTTCCAACAGAAGCTCAAGGCCCTAAAAGCAAAGATCTGTACATGGAACAAGGAATACTTTGGCAACATATTTGAGGACAAAAAGAGGCTTGCTCAGGACATAAATCTCATCTAGCGGAAAGTGATGGACTCTAGGTGGGACGCGGAGATGAAAGAAAAGGAAAAAGACCTTTTTCCCCAACTCGAAGCCAAAGAGAGGCAAAAGGAAATATTCTGGAAGAAAAAGTCACAGGTCAATTGGCTGAGGGAGGGGGACAAAAATACCAAATTCTTCCATAACTCAGTGGTCAACAATAGGCTAGGATCAAATATCTACAAAATCAAAAGGACCAATGGGACACAGGTGGAAACCAGGGAAGAGATTGAGGAGGAACTCACCATCCATTTCAAGGAGATCATGACAGAAGACAACAATGATAGGGGACATGATATAGACAAGATCATACCTTTGATTCCCAAGACAGTATCTAGGGAGGACAACGAGAGCCTCATCAAGCCTATATCCATGTATGAGGTTGAGGATGTAATGCATATGATGGCTCAGGGGAAATCCCCAAGCCCTGATGACTTCACTTTCAATTTCTTTCACTTATTTTGGGACATGATCAAGGAAGAGGTCTGGGCCATAGTGGAGGAGTTGCAAAAAAGTAGAGGAGTGCTCAAATCCTTCAACGCAGTGTTCCTATCCTTAATCCCAAAAGGAGAGGGAGCTGATACTCCAGGTAACTTTAGACCCATACCTCTATGCAATGTGATCTAGAAGATAGTTTCAAAAGTTATAGAAAATAGACTTAAGCCTATTCTCTTGGGGCTGATCATCCCGGAGCAATCTGACTTTGTAGAAGGCTGTCAAATCTTGGATGGCATTATTACCTCCAAGAAACCATCCACTCCCTAAAATGCACGAGATTCCCAAGAAGCCCATCAAGTTAGATATATCAAAGGCTTACGACAAGCTCAACTGGAAATATCTGGAGAAGGTGCTTCAGGCATTTAGCTTTTTCTACGATTGGGTGGAGTGGGTCATGGATCTAGTCTCCTCTCCCTTCTACTCCATCCTACCGAACGATTCTCCAATGAGGCTTGTCTCGCCAACCAAGGGGATCAGACAGGGAGATCCTCTCTCCCCATTTCTATTCATTCTAGATGCTGAAGGGTTAAGCAATATCATCAAGGCCCAAGTGGGAAATGTGAGGATTAGGGGAGTATTGTTCCATGAGGACATGGACAAAAAAAATCACCAACAGTTCATGGATGACATGATGTTGATGGGGCACCCTTTAGTCCAAGAGGCTTGGTCCTTCAAAACAAGCCTAACTACCTTTGCTAAGGCATCGAGAATTGCAGTTAATGCTGAGAAATATCAGATTTTTTTCTTCAATACTCCGCTCATAACCTAGAGAAACATCGAGAGGATTTTGGTATTTACAAAAGGAACTCTGCCGACCAAGTATCTGGGGGCCCTTTTGGACAGGGAATTATCAGGCAGGATTCTTGGCATGATCTGTTGGATAAGATAAAGGCCATATTGGCTAGCTAGACCCTCAAACCATTGAACCTCCCTGGGAGATTAGTCTTGATCAAATTGGTCCTATAGGTCATGCCGATGTACCTATTCTCGGTCTTATCCCCTCCAAAGTCAGTCTTAAGGGAAATCAGAAGCATGTAAAGGAATTTCCTATGGGCAGGGAGGGAAACTAATGCTAAATTTTCTCTAGTCAGTTGGTATAAGGTAAGCATGCCTAAGGATAAAGGGGGCCTTGGTCTCAGCGATCCCATAGTGGTGGGGGAAGTGTAGGCAGCCAAGATATGGTGGAGATGGTGCAATTACAAATAGGAGCCTTGGGCCAAGATTTGGCACATAAAGTATGCTAGGGGTCATCCAAAATCTCAGCTGGTTTGATTCAATGGGGATCCTCAAGGGTCTCACATTTGGCAGAAGACGAGGGAAGGGCGTAAATTGATCCAAGAGCACAGCTTCTAGGAAGTAAAAATGGGAAACCATGCCAACTTCTAGGACGACTCCTGGAACCAATTCCCTGAGCTAGGAAATGACCCTAGGTGGAAACATATCAAGACTATAATTATTGAGGAGGGAAAAGAAAAGGTTCATCGGTTTTGGGAGGGAGGTCCTCAGGAAGATAGGCACAGATGGATGATGTCGGTCAATCAAGATACCCAGATCTATGCATAAGATATCAGGTCCGTTGAGAATGAATTACAAGAGCGTTGCATTGTGATCAAGAATGGGGATGATACCCTCATATGGGGATAGTCTCAGAAGGGGAATTTCAACATTAAAGAAGCATAGAACATTAAAATAAGGTGCCAGGAGGAGGAGGATGAGATTTGGAAGAAAATATGGACTTCCAACCCCTGGCCAAAAGTGGCTACCTTCTATTAGCTTGTGGTAAGACGCAGGATCCTGACTAGAGAGAACTTGACTTGTAGAGGTATCTAGTGACCATCACGGTGTGTTCTATGTGTTAGCTAGGAAGAGAGCATGGGTCACCTCCTCGACACATGCCCCTTCATCTCAGATCTATGGGACAAAGGAGTGCAACTTTTCAAGAAGAGAAATAGAAGCAGAGGGAACCCAGGCCAAACCTTAAGCGATTGGCATCCCAAGGATTTCAAACATAGTACTCTGGATGTTTTATGGCAAGCCTTTCCAGGCTTTGTGATGTGGGTAATATGGAAGGAATGAAACAATAGAATTTCTAGGGGAAAACAACAATACTCTAAGGAAGTCTAGAAGATTATAACCTCCAACTTGATGGAAATAGTGCACAGCATGCAGTGGAGCGAGGAGGACAAGGAATTCGTTGGTTCAGAAAAAATAGTAGTGGAGGTGTGGGGTCTGGATAGTGGGATCATCAATGGCCTGCGTCAAAATCCCAAGTCTTGTAGAGTTGAGAGCCCGAAATCATGGTCTTCCCCACCTAGGATGGTTTTCAAATTAAACTTCAATGGTGTGGCTAGAGGCAACCCAAGTGACACAGGCTATGGCGGGGTCTGCAAAAACTCTTTTGGAGAAATAATGCAAGTCTATTATGGCTCGATCGGAATGGAAACCAACAATTCTACGTAGTTGGAAGGGATGATCCAGGGCATTCAAACCATCATCAAGAATGGGTGGATGGTGGAGATAGTGGAAGGGACTCCAACATCCTCATCCACATGGTGAAGCAACTGGCCAATGATAAATCTATGGAGAAAGTGTTATCCAGCTGATGCCTTTCCAGGAGGTTAGACGACCTACGAACCATGGTTATGATACATCCGGCACTCTCCTTCATCCAAGTCAGGAGAGAGGAAAACCAAGTGGCAGACTTGCTAGCTAATGTCAGAGTCAGTGACGTTAGGGCTAATCAGAGGGGACGATTAGACGATTTCAAGGCAGAGCAATGGATTCCTAGATGTCGACAACTGGCTGCTCATGATGTGGGAGACAAGAGACAGGTGATGGGAGGAATGAGAGAGGAACGAGGCAGGGATAGGTGGCAGTGAGTTCCTTCCATGAGTCAGGTCCATTAATGCATATAAGCATGTGGCCTAATATCAAGGTAATCTAGAGTGATCATTTAAGCATTAAGATAGGGTACGATGGAGGTCCTGAAGGAAAAGGTGGATCAGAATCTGTATGGGATGATGATCCAGGAATGACAAGAGACATGAGAGAGTATCAAATGCGGGGTATGGAGATGGAAGGTTTCAGGATATGGGTAATCAATATCCAATACAGAACCGTCAACGCACCCATGGAACTAAAGCCTATTAATTCGAAGGTGATTGCAGAGATCATCGCCCGAGTTCTGAGGAGCATTGAAGATAGTTTGGTGTGTTAAGAGTGTTGTCTTTGGGTAGAAGGAGCCCAGAGTGAATCTGTGCAGGGTGAGACTGTGAAGTGAAATATGGCTCCACCTTGAGGTGGTCTTGGGAAACGAGGGGGTAGTATAGGACCAACTTTTAACGAGGACAAAGGGAAGAATGTAATTCAGCTGGGGAAGAGAGAGGCAATTTGGGCACAACTTCAAGCTCAGCCAGCTGTGAAGGCCTTCAAAGATCGAATTTCGCTCATAGCCCATTCAACAACGGAGAAAGTAGAGAAGGTGCTCTAGGATCAAGTGAACTCCATGCCGATTGAGGTGGTTAGAGAAGAGGTTGATGGCTGGATATTTGACCCCAGATCCACAGCGGGGAGAGCCTCAGCTCACGATCGCGTGGTTATGATATATTGGGTTATCATGAATTTGGTCACCCATTCGAATCTCAACGCAACAACAAAAATCGAGGAGAAGATAGCGGAGATGATGAAAAATAAGGAGGGGGATGAGGAGCCTGTTAAGGCTTGGAAGGAGCATGATGAAGAATTTTTGGACATGTGAAGGAAACTTGATTCCCTCAGTTCGGATTTTCATCTCATGCATCAGAAGGTGGACCAGATCGCCTCCTGCCTAGGCATTGCTTTGCATTATCCGGGGATGAAGCATCATGTGGAAGGGGGGTCTAGATGTCGAACAAGTGGGAGGAGCATAGGAAGAACTGATACTACTACAGAGGAGCACATGATAGATGCAGGTCAGCATTCGAGAGGTCGGTGCCAAAATGCGGGTCCTAGCCCAGGAGTCTAGCCTCTTCCTTAATCCCCCGGTGGGGCACCCTCTGTGTTTTTGCTTATGATTATGCAGACTAGTATGTGGCTTGTAGGTCTGTCTATTTATTTGTTTATTTATTTAGCATGTATGATGGTAATTCTAGATTTAAATCAAGGATTGAACTCTCCACAGAGGGATCCCTCCCGATTTTGGGATGGATGGGTAACCAGCTGATCAAATGTAAGGGGGAAGGGAAAGTTTCTGGGTGGGTTGTCAAAGGCCTGCAGTTTTTGAGCTCCATTATAACTGTTTTTTCTGCAGTAATACATATTTTATTTACAAAAAAAAAAATAATCAAACGGGAAAATTATTATAATAATACCCAATGTTATTTCAAAATATTGCTGGTTATAAAACTCTTCTATAATATTCATTTTTACATGGTAAAAGTATTTCATTCAATATTCTATGTAGCACATTAATATATCTACATATGTACATGATTTAAAAATTGCATGGTTATCCTCTTTAGCAAGCTAGGTTTGACAACTGATCATCACATTTAAGGAATCCAAACGGATTGACTTTTTAGGGTAGATCTATTATCTACAGAGAAAATGAGTTTAAAACTTCTATAAAATAATTTTATTCATAGGTCGTGAAATTCCCAACCCTAGAAAATAGGTTACCTTTTGATATGTGTATCTTCAGGATCATAGCCAAAGAGGAAAACCATCTACGGAATGTGGAACATCATCCAGTTCGGCCTTGGTAGATCCAAAGTTACTGGCAAAAATTCATGTTACCTACAACAGTAAAAGCATATGTACCTTATTAACCCGCGATGATCGATCTGTATTTTTGAAGTGTATACATTGCACTTAAACCCTTGCACCCCAACCTACGACCCCATAGGTTTAAAAAACTTTAAAGTATAGTAAACTACTTGTTGTAAATTGTATAGGTAATCGAGGGTTAATAAACTACATAGAAAAAAACTTACCAATGAATGACTAGTTTACACTCTGGTGAGGTTAGAGATCAAATCTCAGTCGAATCAGAACCTTAACTATTTTCATTTGAAAGACCAATCATTAATTTTTGTATTCAACGATTACAAAGCAATAGAAAGTGAAAAGCACAAGAAACTATAGTAAAACCATAACGACGCTTGGAGTAGTTAAATTACAACAGTAAAAGAATTATTTTAATGATCAAACCAACATATTAAATCTATCAAAATAGAATTTATTCAGGGAAATAACTAACTTTTGAACAGAAGCAATGCATGAATTAATTAAAAAGAAATAGTATCAATAGTTTAAATAATGTGGATTTATAACCGGCAAGAATCAAAACCTGTAACATAAAAGTTCCAGACCCGATCTCGAGTTATAAAAATACTTAGCTACAGGAGAGGTACCAAACATCATTTACTTATAGATAATTAAGGAACAATTATACAATATTATTCAATGTTAAGAAAATATCATCAACATTTGTATAGTAACTATCATGCTGAGTATATCGACAGATTCAAATGTAAGTAAATATTAAAGATAACTAATACAACATACATATAAATATCATCAATCCAGAGATCTAACTTAGTTTGATATTCATCTTTATAGTAAAATTTATAACACGACTAAGGTTAAATAAACTCACCTATTCAAGGAAAAAAAACCATAATCCCTCCCTTGATTAGATTTTAATTCATTATGACTTCCTATTTGACAGAAGGTTCCCAAAACCTTTTAAAATATTTTCGTGGGTTAGAAATTGCCCCCACCCGACCAATACCAATACCAAGAAACCGATGTAAAATTAGTGCTTGGATCCATGGAGACCTCAATAGAGGCATCTAAAAAATCACCATGATTCCTCAATCACCAGCAAAGGAAAACAATAAGTGTTTCATATTGCTTACAAAATATTTTGGTAGACGTTGGACCACTAGGAGAACTAGTAGCGCAGTACTCACAACCAATTTTAGAGTTAGAATTTAGTTATAGTATTAAACGTGATAAGGAAATAAAAATACTTTTTAAAATAGTTACTGTTAGTTATGTGGTTCATGGAGGAACTGCAATTTTGTAACTGATAAGAACTTCTTCCACTGGAGCAATCACCTATTATTAGATTTTTCCCATATGTGGTTACAAAGAACAAATTAATATTAGACCTCGAATCCCCACTAAGCTTCGAATACTTGAAATCCCTACCAGTCTTGGCACTAATGATAGCTTTCCTCAAAAACCCTCTTAAACTACTACTCTTGTTGGAGCTTGGATCCTGAAAGGAAACCCTCCTCGCAGAGGCCGAGTCCATCGAGGAGAGGGATGAATGAAAATTGGATAGGTTCATACCCTTATGCACTTTCATGCCACTCACGAGGTATTGTATGATTTTTGCAACCCAAAGTACATGTCAACCTCCAGTACATTAATATCGGGTCTCCTCAAAAGGCCAAAGGTCCTACACCTTAATTTATTTTGGATAGTGATTTGATGCCAAGCATTGAATCCAGGATAATGTTATTCATCGCTTAGTATCTTGGCTAAAGTTTCCTTGAACCCTATATTTTGGTTGGACAAGTACTGTGGATAAGAGTTTAGTATTCATTACCTTAAGGTATAAACAACCTTGGTCTAACAACCTCGGTTTAACAAATTTTATCATAGGGTTAGAATAGATCTAGTGGCCTTGGTTTAACAACTTTTCATCATAGGATATGGAATAGAGGTATAGTTTTTACAGATAGCACCACATGACATATCAAACTGTTAATTAATAAGTTCTTAGTATATAAGAATATGATAATAAGGAAAAAGAACATATTAAAGAAGGGAATTAAACATAGAAAAAAAATTAAAGTACCAGTTTGCATCGGACAATCTGGTGACTGACATTCCCTAAATAAATCCCTCACCTCAAAAGATAAATTCAACGATGTTAGCTAAAGCTAAGTAAGAAATAGTCCAACAAACAAAAAATTTCACCTTGCTGTGAGTGAAGAATCTCTAGGTATTCCATCATGTTTACAGTTTTTCTTATAAATGTAAGATTAGAAATTGTTCTTGAAGAGATAATGCAAATGTCATAGAAAAAGATATATATATATATATTCTAGTGGTATGGGTATGTCACAATAACATTCACATGCATACCTTTGTATGGAACTGATGTTCCAAGTTCTTCTTGGATGAAATGTTTTTTTCATAAGTTCTGGCATACATATATACATGAGGGTCATTTCCTCATGGAACCACTAGTTTAGGTGCAGGCCTCCTCAACCTGTATATATTATATTCATATAATACAAAGACGATACCCTTCATAAAAAATTTACATCTCTTAGGTGTATCTCCTATATATGAATAGGGTGGATCATCTCAAATTTGATCAAATTTAAAGTATTCAAAATAAAAATAAAATCTTACAAGATGAAAAAGCTCATCAACATCTTTTCAGTGAAGTTCGTTTCATGCGAAACAAACTCCAGATGTATAAGTTGTTAGCATTTGATGTTTCGGTAGGATTGGTAAGAATGGTGAAAATTTTGATAAAGGTTGGTGTAAAAATATTGGTTGGAGTCTATGGGATATGAACGAAAGACCTCCAAGCCCTCCCACGCGTTCACCTAGTTCATCTAGGCAAATATCCCACACATGTTTATTATTAATCATAGGGCTAAGGTTCTATATGAAGTTGATTGTTATTCTATTTGAAAAGGGGGAGGGGAGCGAGGGCTTAGCCCTTAGCCCCATGTCAATACCAAGACATTTGTTATCAATCAAACTATACCATATCCCTCCATAAACCTTAACATATCCATTATATTGTTCGCACCATATGTTAAACAAACGAAGGAGCACATGGAGCATATCCGAATATAACCATAAAGTTCCAATGTATTAAACTTGCCATCAAACCTTACATGTTCCAAGCCATCTATGCTGTCACTTATCCATTGTCATATTATTATCAAAAGGTGTGGGAAGGGGAGAGGCTAGTGGGTTTGACCCTGGGACCTCTGCCCGAGATTCCAACTCCTCCACCATTAGGCCACAACCATGTCATTGATCCATCAACAAAGGATAAAACTTAAGAGGTTGAGCAGAGGTTGGGGGATCCAAAAGGTCGCATGGATGATGGCTCGCGACCCAAAAACCAATGTTTTTACTTTATAAAAACCATGATTTTCCAAAGTGATGGGCGATTTCAGTGAAGTTCAGGGAGTTCATAACAATGCATATTTGCACAGTTTCCAAGACAAAGTATGGACACAAATACCGAGGAAAGTACAAACCATTAATGGGAATGGATCTTGATGTGGGAATTTCACACTGTTCATACTTTTGTAGGTAGAGTGTTTCTCGTTTTAAGTTCCAAAAGAGGTATCAAGCGACTATATTCGAGTTTATACTCATTTTTCTCATAATTTCGCAAGGAATTTAGCCATGTTGTTTATTTCTGATTTTGATTGACAGAATTGTGAAGTGTTTCTAGAACACTCAGTGGTAATCTTTTGAAGACTTAATAGATTTTCCTTCCCACTGGAAGTGGCATGGAGACGTAGCCCAGGATGGGTGAACTCCATTATCAACCGTGTCTTCTATTTCTGGTTTTCATATATGTTTTTATTTGCTTTGTGAATGATTTAAAGCATTTAACATTTCTGTTGTTAAGCCTGCTTTATGAGTATTTAACATGCAAATTCAAATGCAAATTTATGGTTAAAAAAGATAATGAAATTTCAGATCAAGTTTGGTATCATAGCAAGATAACCATTGCATTGTGAGTTTATGTTAACAAGATCCAAGCTACAGTGTGGTGAAGGAGAACTTGAAAAGTTTGATCCAGATATTGGTTTAAGAAGAGGGAAAATGTCTTCACCAAAAGGAGAAGAAGCAACTTCTTCTATCCCATATGAAGGGGAATTTCTGGAAGCTTTCATGAGATTGAAAATGATGGTAGAGGAGCTCTATCAATATCATAAGAGAGGTGAATAGGGAGGTCCATCTTACACATAAAGTAAAAAACAAGTAGGTGTTGAGGAACCTCCTAAATCCCCACCATATTCTATGTATTATATTGATGCTTCCTTATCGTTACATTCTCCATTTGAAAAGTGAAAAGAAAAAATTGACCTTAATGTGCCTCAATTAAAGCTAGATATTAAGTTTTAATTACCCATGTGTAATGGAGAGATTAATGCTGAAAAATTGGACAGTTGGATCCGTCAAATTGAATTTTATTATAGGATTCAAAAGTTTACTAAAGATAACAATAATATTAAGTTATATTCTCTCTGACTTGGAGGGACTTCTCTTGTCTAGTGGGAGAGAATATTTCAAGAGGATCTTGCCACAAAAGGTAAAATCATCTCCTCTTTGTATGAGTTCACTTCAGCACTAAAAAATAAATTCTCTCCATTAGGCTATATACAATAAGCTATGATGGATTGAAAAAATATGGGGCAAGGTAAGGGACAAAGTGTTCAGTATTACACACAAGAATTTTTAAAAAGAGCATTGGTACATGGCATACCTCTCTACACCCAAGAAATTCTTCTCAAATATATAGGAGGATCGCATAGTTATTTATGTCATATGATATTTATGTTTTATACAACTAACATTGATGAGGTGTGTGTTCAAGCAACTGACATAGAGACGAAGGGGAAGAATACCAAAGAATTTTTCCAAGAATCCTTTTAAACCTAATGGAAACAAGTCTAAAGGTAGGGGAAAAGATAAACACACAACTACTGCGAAGAAGGAAGGAGATAAACCTACTTGTACTCATTGTAAGAAGAAAGGTCATGATGCTTTCAAATTTTGGAAACTTTATTCGGAGCTCAAGCCTGAGAAGTTTCAGAATAAAGAAGACAAAAATACTACTGTAACATCAATCCAACATGATTTGGGGTCAAAATTTGGGGATGAAACTAAGGTGGTTTCTACAAGAATTCGAGGTAAAATTACTTCTTGTTCTATTTCAAGAAATGAACCTGTCATTGAATAAAGAAAGAGGAGTGAGTTATTTTATATTAGAGTAATATCCAAACATACAAAAATTGATACTATTTTTGATAGTGGATCACAATTAAACCTCATTTTAGAAGAAATTGTTAAAAAATTGCAATTGGAAACTAAGTTGCACCCAAAGCCATATCCACTTGGATGTGTATGTGAGAATGCACAATTACAAGTTACAAAATAGTGTAGACTTAGGTTTTCCATCACTTATGTATTTATGGATGAGGTAGATCTAGATGTTGTTATGTTGGATATTCAATAATATTGTGTTGGGTAGTCCATACGTGTATGATAGGAAGGCTATCTTTTACAAGGAAGATAACAGGTATAGACTCACTATGGATGGTATTGAATATATAATTCATGCACATTGCATGAAAACTAATCTTTGTTTCGTTTATGCAAATCAAATGAAGAGGTTAATTAATGCAAGTAAGAACTTTGTGCTTATGATAGTAAAAGCAAAATATGTTAAAAAAATGAATCCTTTAAAGGTTGTGATCGTAAACTTAAAAAGGACTTGATGACGGTGGTATCTTATTATGGTATTTTGTTTCAAGAACCTATATGATTACCTCCTAAAAGGGAAATTCAACATGAAATTCATTTACTGGAAGATGTACCTCTTCCTAATATTGGTATGTACAGGTATTCCATTTTTCAGAATGCAGAGATAAAGAAACATGTTCAAGAATTGATTGAGAGAGGTGCCATTCAATCAAGTTCCTCTCTGAGTGGTTCACCAATTGTTTTGGTGCCAAATAAAGATGATACATGGCGTAGGTGCGTTTATTAAAAGGCACTAAACATAATTAGAATAAAAAACATGTATCCTCTTCCTCGAGTTGATGATCTTTTAGATCAGTTAAAAAATGCAATCTTTTTAACTAAGTTAGACATAAGAAGTGGTTATCATCAAATCCGTATCCATGAAAGTTATATTTGTAAGATTTCTTTCAAAACCAAACAAGGATTGTATGAATGAATGGTAATTCCCTTTGGGATTTGTAATGCACCCGCAACATTTATGGGGGTGATGAATGATATGTTTAGGGGATTTATTAATGATTTTGTTATAGTCTACTTAGATGATAATATGATTTTCATTCGAACATGGGAATATCGTGTCAAGCATTTTAAACATGTATTGAATGTACTTGTAAGGGAAAAATTGTACCTAAATATGTATAAATGTGAATTTGGAAAGACATATTTAGTATATCTAGGTTACATTGTAGGTGGTGGTGAACTGAAGATTTATCCCTCTAAAGTGGAGGTCATTGTAAACTGGCCTAAGCCAAATAATGTAATAGATGTAAGATGCTTCTTGGGAGAAACCCAATATTGGAGGAATTTCATTGCAAACTTCTCCTTCATAACTTCTCCTTTACATTCTTTGACAAGCGTGAACAAAGTCTTTCAGTGGGGATACAATGAATGAAAATCCTTTGACACACTGAAAGAAAATATCAGCACAACTCCTATAATTTCAATGTCGGATCTACAACAACCATTTGAGATAGAAATTGATGTTAGTGTTTATGCAATGGGGGAAGTATTAATGCAACATATGAAAATAATATGCTATCATTCTGAACTGTCTCTAAAACAATAATCAACTATCAAACCTATGACAGAGAGTTGTATGCATTAGTAAAAAGTGTTAAAAAGTGGAAACATTACCTAATGGGTAAAGAAACAATAATACATACTGATCATCAACCACTACAATATTTACAATCACAACCTAAGCTACAACAATCAATGCATTTCAGATGGATAGGTTTTCTACAACAATTAAAATTGGTTATTAAGTATAAGAAATGAATTAAGAAAAAAGTTGCAAATATGATATCTAGACCTCCAACAAATGATTCTATTGTCATTCAACAAAGTCCTTTAGTTCATGTAAGTTATGTTGAACAATATATTAAGGATGAAGATTTCAAATAAGTATATGAATCACTGAGGCATGGCTATCATAATGAAAAATTGAACTATCATATCAATGACAAGTTGTTATATCTTATTGTAAAAATCTGTATTCCACAAAGTGAAAGAGTGCATGTGATAAGAGAAGCTCACACTTCCACTAGTAAAAAATGAGAAATTAGCTACTACGTTACTTACAAATTCTAGTCACCATAGTTTTTTCAAGTGATTTACTACTAAATATGAACAATTTTGATTGACCCAACTATAAACGACTAAAATTAACGACTAATTTAGTCACCAGTTAACAAATATGACTAGATAATAAGTGACAAACTTAAAAATGACTAACTTAAACGACCAATTTAGTCACCGCATAAAAAATGACTAGCTAGAAGAATATGAATTAGTCATTTATGCTAGTCATTTTTAATTGTGTCAGGTCAGGTCGGGGTCATTCATGATCAAAATATCCTACAAAGATAGTGGACATGTTAAATATACATCATATATTTTACAATGTATTCGATTTATGTTAGTCTTGCAACCATTGGGCCATAACATTAAGTGGGACCAATTATAACCTGAATTTGCATTCTTTGTTTATTTAATTTGAAAGTGAGTTTTATATAGTTTATCGAAAAATGTTTGCACCATATGGTTTGACACTACTTATAGCATTTCATACATTTACACAAGATTTCTTCAATCTTCCATATATCCTAATTCAAAGTGTACATGCAAAATTCATTAGTTTAAGGAAGAAATTGTCTAGCCTATGTTGTGTTATCTCTCAAACGATCTCCCTGATCATTTGTATCCCTAAAATTAACAAATCAAGTCCTATACCACCCAAGTTAGAACTATTACTACAATATAATTCAAATACTTTGGGGAGTCTATGGATATGCTTAGTAACATGCATGTCAATACCAGACTAATCAAGGACTCGGGATGGACCTAAATAGAAAAAATCCATTGTTTTGGACCATATCCATACATCTCTAGAGGTAAATAATAATGACAAGGTACGCTTTCTTGGAGCACTCTATCTATAAATCCACAAAAGATATAACTGTATTACATACATGATTGTGAATTTTGTGGGATGACAGGGCTCAATAAATAATATTATATGTGAGGTGATCACTCATTCACAAATTGAATGTGACATCCTACGGGTTAGGTGCCTAGTTAATCAAGTTTATAACCATTCATTCCTTCCAATCATAATAAATTCCATTTGTTGGGGGTGTCCCCCAACCTACCTGATTTTAGAAATGAATCCATCTAACTAATTTTGAAATCCATCTTCTATTATAATGTCATTATTATTTTATATGATTCCATTTCCATTTCATTTCGCTATTTCTTACCAATGAATTGTTTTGAAGAACTAAAGGTATTACACACTATGAATGATGTTGTATTAGTATTTATATAGTATCAGCAAAGAGGAAGTCACCCAGCTAATTCTCAATATAAAATGTCAATCAAGAATGTTGAGTATGCTCATGTTGGCCACATTGAGTTGACCTAATATCACCTTGGGGATCACTATACATTACTTGGATACTCCTATTCCTCCTATGCAAGGTGTGTAAACTCCTCATTTGGTACTAACCTTGGCTCAACCAATAGTTCCTATTCTTGTGTCTTGTCCTTGTCCCTCACCTACACAGGCCTAACTAGCTGCTCCTTCCAAAACATGAAAAAGTTTTGAAAAAGGAGACAACCAAAAATACTAGGGGCAACAACACCTTTATTATATATATATATAAACATATAATATAACACAAAACAATAGAGAAACAAACAAAATATATAACATAAACACACATACACATACAAAGTATAATATCACACATACCAATATAAAAAAATAAGCAAAATAAACATAGCCATATGGTACACAATAACATATGTTTTATGGTATACAATGATAATGCAACATGTAAACACCACCAACTCGAGCCTAAACTATTGGCCGACCTCTTCCTGAGTTCATTCATGGAGGACTATCTGAAATTCATGGAGATTTCCTTCTCAAATTACCTAGATAGCAGCTTGTTGGCGCCAGATAACTAGTACCGAGTACGTCTATAGAGAAAGTCCTGAATATGTTTGTATGGATGCAAAGAGCAAGAATGTGGTTGAACGAAATCACATTTGCAAGTGTGGTCAAGGTAGTCGCTATTATTGTGGCATTGGAAGAGGGAATATAGGTCCATGCTGGTCTTGTCAAGATAGGATTTGATTCATATATATTTGTGGGAAGTTCCCTTGTTGATATGTATGCTGAATGCAGTGTTGTTGAGGATGCAAGGAAAGTGTTTGACAATATGCCTGAATGGACTGTGGTTTTGTGGAGCGATATGATTGCATGGTATGCTCTAAATGGGAATGATGAATAGGCTCTCAAGATGCATTAGCAAGTGTTGATGATGGGGATGAGGACGAATTCTTTTACTTTCTCGACAGTGCTTCTAATTTGTGCAAACATCACATCTTATGATCACGGTAAGCAAGTTCATATCCTCGCCATAAAATATGGATTTTATTCATATAATTTTGTGGATATTTCTCTAGTTGGCATGTCTCCAAAATGTGGGTTTGTTTCTAGTTTTGTTCATTCCTTTTGGGTATCATGTCAAAATTCCCATGAATTGACAGTTGAAATATAGACTGTGAATGTTTTTAATAGGATATGTAAGAAGATATTATTTTAATTATAATACAATAATTGGTGCTCTGTTGACTTTAAAACCCAATTTTCTTAGGTGCCAAGATAACTCCATGCCTTTTTTTTTCTTTAAAGGGCCACAACGTATTCTATTTGAGAGGAATCTATGTTTGTTGTTACAATTTCAACAACCATTTCAACCACTGACTATTCTCCATAAAAAAATTTAACTTATGTTTCTTGTAAATATGAAAAATTGAAAATATTGATGGTAACTCCTAGATCTCATTGCTTGCTAAAGCCATACCTTTGAGAAAATTCTTCACAAAATACTTGAAAACGTAAAAGTCATAATATTGTATTATAGGATCGCTGCATGGGTTTGAGTGTGTAGGAAGATATAAAAAGTGGCTATTGAAAGAAACCGTGAATGATCATTATTGAGGTTGGACATTTGTGTCACGGTTAGTCCTAGCATTGCACAATTTTTCCATCTCATCTATGAATTCCTTCAGGGCCTTACTTTACACAATTACAACACATTATTTATTTTGATAGATTTCCCAAAAGAGCACATACCATCAACAAGTACCTCTAGTGTTGCTAATTATTTTGTGCAAGTCACCCTAGAAATTAGAGTTATTAAAGTCCTCAATGTTTTCATCATTCAATATGCCATTGACACCCAATCACATAAATAAGTTTGTGCCTTCTTTCAGTGAACACACAAATCTGTAAGTGCAATAGTGTCATATTTTGAGAGAGGGTGTTTAGACACAAACACAACCATAAATGAGAAACATGATAAATAAATCAATTGGATAGTTTACTTAAAGAGTAATTAGTAATGGAGTACAAATATTGTGGGAATACCTGACTTGACAGTCTGTATTCCTATGCATTGTCTCCAATATATGCATTATAGGCCTAGATTCGTTGAAAACCATAACATTAGAGTATTTTTACCGAATGAAGAAGCGAATAGATTTTGCATATATCACTTGAGACCTTGATTCAGTTAATCCTTTTGGACACTAGAGAAATTATATGGCCAAACCATACTCTAATATATGTGTATAAAAGGTAGCAAGGTGTATCTACAACCTACGTAGATGTAGGTTCATTGAAAACCACATCACAATGTTTTTATGAAATGTTTTTGCTAATATGTTTTTTGTATTTCACTTCGAACTTTAATTCATGTCAATCCGTTAAAAGGAATAATATAGAGCCATTACAAGTTCAAAATGCTTTACCATCTTTGCAAGGTGAGCGACTAGATGCGTTTATAGTCTATATTTTAAGTATATATGACTTTCTACTTCAACATCTTTTTTCTGGTGGCATCAAAACTAATAATGACACTCATAGCATTAGCAAACTGTGCTCAAGACCATGTTGAAAAATTTGTTGAGCATTAGCAAAAGGTTGAGTGCATCAGCACACAAGTTACTGGAGCACAATTGGGATATTGATGTTCAGGGTAAAACTTCGACAAGAAAGTGAGTAGCTTTAGAATTCATGCAATTCTAAACATGGTGATGAGATTTATGTTGGTGGACATAAATAGAAACTGTCAAATATTGGTATTGAGCTTCACGTTGAGTCTCCACTTCCTCTGGAATGGAAACAATGTTTAGACCTTCAGGTTTGTTTCCTTCTATGTTTTTCTTGATTATCTATTGTGTTTTTTCTTTTATTCATGGTTTTTTTTATTGTAGTGGATGTGGTGGAGATGAAATAGATCAATGTAACACACCCAAAAATTCACATATAATTTTTTTTTACATGTATTATTTTCATTCATTCATGAATCACATTCTGTTGTCTCTATGTTGCTTATGTCAGGAAGCTAGGTAAGAGAAAGAGAACCAAAAACTCCGAGAACATTCGACCATATTTCCTTTAGGTGACATTCTTAATTAACCTGTTTCAACTATTTTGTACTAAGTTTTAATCAACCAACGATGGGAGGCACCTCATTTTGTCATGGTTTGTTAAGTAAAAGTGTCACTAAAAAAAATATAAGGTTGGACTTAGGTTTGTGAAAGCATGTCAGTATACACAATTGGTGGTGATGATGATGATGACGAGTATGAAAATGATGATGAACAATGGTGGTGATGGTGGTGATGATGATGATGACGATGATGATGAGGAACAATGATGATGATAGGTTTAGTTGAAAATTTGCTTTGATTTTATTTTCAAGCATTTGGAATGGAATGATGGTGAGGAGGAGGAGGAGTAGGATGACAATGATGATGTTGAGGAGGATGACTATGATGATGAGGAGGATGATGATGATGATGATGATGATGACGATGGCGATGATGATGACAATGAACAATGATGGTGATGATGATGATGATGATGATTATGATGATGATGAGGATGATGTTGATGATGATGATGATGACCATGATGACCATGATGATGATGACCATGACGATGATGATGAACAATGATGATGGCGATGATGATGATGATGATCATGATGATCATGATGATCATGAATAGTATGACTATGATGATGATGATTATGATGATAAGGATGATGATGACTGTGATAGTTATGAGAATGATGATGATTGTGATGACAATGATGATGATGAGGATGATGACTATGATGATGATGATGGGGATGAGGATGATGATGATGATGAAGATGAGGAGGATGATGACTGTGATGATGATGACGATGATGGTGGACAATAATGGTGATGATGATGAGGAGGATGATCAGAATGATGATCATGACGATGATGACTATGATGATGATGAGGATGATGAGGATGATCAAAATGATGATGATGAGGATGATGACTATGATGATGAGGAGGAGGAAGAGGATGATGATGATGATGATGATGATGATGATGACGATGGTGATGATGAGGAATAATGATGATGGTGATGATAGGTTTAGTTGAAAATTTTCTTTGATTTTATTTTCAAGCATTTTCAATGGAATGATGATGTTGACCATTATGATGATGATGAACAATGATGATGAGGAGGAGGAGGAGGAAGACAATGATGATGATGTGGATGATGACTATGATGATGATGAGGAGGAGGATGATGAGGATGACGATGATGACAATGATGACAATGATGATGAAAAATTATGGTTATGATGATGGTGATGAGGAACAATTATGATGATGATGAGAGGTTTAGTTGAAACTTTGCTTTGATTTTATTTTCAATCATTTTCAATGGATTGGTGATGATAACCATGACTATGATGATGAGGATGATGACAATGGAATGATGATGATGATGAAAAATGATGATTACAAGGAGGATGATGACAATGATGATGATGAGGATAATGATTATGATGATGAGGATGAGGATGATGATGATGATGATGATGGCGATGACGATGATGATGATGATGATGGCGATGACGATGATGATGAACAATGATGGTGATGATGATGATGATGATGATGATGAGGATGATGATGATTATTATCATGATGACTATGACTATGATGATGATGATTATGATGATGATGATGATGATTACAATGATGAGGAAGATGATGTTGATAATGATGATGATGACCATGATGATGATGATGAACAATGATGATGATGATGATGATGACGATGATGACGATGATGATCATGATCATGAATACTATGACTATGATGATGATGATTAGATTATGATTACGATGATCGGGATAATGATGACTATGATGGTGATGATGATGATGACAATGATGATGATGAGGATGATGACTATGATGGCGATGAGGATGATCATGATGATGAGGAGGAGGAGGAGGAGGAGAAGGAGGATGACTATGATGATGATAATAAGGATGAGGATGATCATGATGATGAGGATGATGAGGATGATGATGATGATGATGACGATGATGATGATGATGAACAATGTTGGTGTGTATGATAATGATGATGATGATGATAAAGAACAATGATGATGATGATGATGAGCACGATGACAATGATGAAATGATGAGGATGAAGATGATGAATATGATGATGATGATGAGGATGACTATGATGGCGATGATTATGATGAAAGTTGAGCCTGAGCTTAGTGCTGAAAGTTGATCCTGATCTTGGTGAAGGATATCATCCTCCTTTTAGAATGCAATTTTGGCACTTTGTTTGATATGATGTAAAATATACTTCATCTTGAATTAGTTATCCCTCAAGTTCCTTGTGGGATAAGTCGTCTTGGTTCAGCTTGTGCTCTCTTTAGTCTTGTATGATGTCATAGGTGGTAAGATGTTGACTAGTTGAGCTTTTATTCTTGAAGATAGTGAATTTATTATATAAATGATGTCGAACTTATAAAAGTTTATATTTTACTAATCTCATTTTTATATAAACATATCCATAAATTATAGTATCTTTGTTGATATAATTTATTTTAAAAATAAATATTTATTTATCTATATCTATAATATTTAAGTTTTACTAAAGTCTCATAAAATGTGAAATTTATATCTTTCTCTTTAACTTTTTAAAAATATGTTAATCTCTTTTTCTATAACTTTAAAAAAATATTTGAATCTTAATTGATATGTCTTAGTTAATGCAGAATTTACTCGTAAAATAAATCAATATGACCAAAAAAGTAGGGTTTTTACACAACAAGGTTTTCCTTATAAAAATTAATATGACCCTTTGAGAAAGGGTTTTTTCAAAGTAATGGGGGTGATTAAAATTCCAATACGGTGGTGGTCGTGACTCGTGAGTTTCTTTTCATGTGATGGTTGTTCATCGATGTCTGCAAATGTACGGTCCATAGAATAGAACAAATCATCTCATACTAGAAATGTTCAAACAAATGTGTGGCCATTAGTGTAATGAGTGTTTATATATGTATTAAAGATTTCAACGGTTTTCAAGATTTAGTAATGAGATTTCACCCATTTTCAAGATTTAGTAATCAGTATTTATAGTAATCCATTTGATACTCCATACAACATGGCCCTCCAACATCACATATATAAAATTTGAAATACGAAGGATTTTGTAGAGTCCATAGATCTCGATGCTTTCTTCTTTCTTGATAGTAGCTATCAATTTCAATTACTCTTGGAACTTGCATCCAGTGTTTTGACGTGTCAACTCACACAAGAACTCTCTGCATTTTTCTCAGTACAGGATTGACGACTTATTAACAGAGCTTTATCTATCCCATTATTTATATATAACAAGCAACCATTCCAAGTTTGATTTGAGGATGATGACAATGATGATGATGAGGATGATGACTATGATGATGATGATCAGGATGACTATGATGACGATGATTATGATGATGATTAAGATGATGGTGACTATGGTGATGATTATGATGGTGATGATGGTCAGTGTTGGAGGCCTCCCTTACCCTCCGCCAGCCATAGGTAAGGAGCCTAAGACCTCATAATGGCACCCACCGGACTAGGAAGAATGTAGTGATGAAGACTATATTATAAAAAAACTCGTACTTGTGTGAATACCAAGACATTATTGAAGAATGTTAGTCATTAAATGGGATAAACGTTAGTGAGTAAATTTTGTAAATGTTAGGCAGCAGCATGTGCATGTCTCTTTGTGCGTACGCATTACTGTGTGCGCGCGGTATTAAACATGAGGGAACAGTCTTAAACACATGTGCGTGCACAAATACGCGCGCACGCATCTGTTACTAGTTAAAAAAAAGAAGAGATATGGATTCTCGAGATTGCTACCAAATTTCCCCGGTTTTCTACAATTGTTCGTGCGTTTTGTGCTCCTGAACTCTGCAATTTGGATCACACTCAATCATAAATTGGACACTCTTTGATATATTGGATAGAATATCACCCTTCGAATCTAACAAACATATTCAGTGGTCTTGGAAGTTAGTTGATACATTCAAACTACAAGTTTTCATTGCAATAAGAGATAATTTTGAATAGGTATGGTGAATTGTAAATAATTGTTTTCATTCACAAGCTTTCAGATCATTTCATTTATTTATGTTTTATCATATGCCTACAACAATATCTCTCCCATAGACAACATTTAATTTCACAAGAAGAATTCCCAACTTCACATCTAAACAAGTCTCATATTCTCCATACAACATTAAGTATGCAATGTTAACTAATTTACATTTGCACATGAATATATGGATGCATCCATGGAGGTGGGTTACAATTTTGGCAAGGTGATTTCATAAAAAACAAAAAATCATACCTCAGTCAAGATTTTATTAGACCCTCGATCGAGGTCTTAACACCTGAATCGAGGGTCTAATAAAAGCTCAATCGAGGGTTTGTCGGAACCTCGATCGAGATTTTAATAAACCATCGATTGAGAGTGTATACCTTGATTGAGGGTTAAAAAATAGCTCGACCGAGGGTTAAAATGGACCTCGATCGAGCATTTTTAATCTTTTATAAATAGGCAACAAACCCATAATTTAATTCACTTCATTTGTTGGATAGAAAATTGTCATATATATTCATTTGTTGATATGGGTTGTAGAGTAATTGGGTTATAGATATGATTGATCACATGTTTGACTCTAAGCAATCACATCTATAACACCAATTACTTTACGACTAATATCTATTCATAAAATCTAGAGGAAGTGGCAGTAGTAATGTGGTTACTCATTTTTTCTTCAAGGTATGTATTATTACCCACAAGTATATCATTATTCTAGTCGAAATCATGTTTTATTAAATTTTATTATGATATAATTCTATGTTTTAGAGACCTTGATTGAACTGAC
>LPNX011041800.1:103747-121236 GCA_001517045.1 Pseudotsuga menziesii | reverse complement strand
TGGCATAGATGAGGTTCTCTATTGAGACTCTTCAATTTGTATAAAAAACTTGGAAGCAATCATGGGAGAGGGTCCATATTGAATAGTTCACCAACTTGTCCATGCTCTCCTCTTCATGCTATATTTATCATAACATGCCTTTGAGCTTGACAGCGATGCCTCTACCTCAATGATTTCTCATTTTTTTGGAGGATTCTCAACCTCCTCATTGTGTAATTAGTCAATTTGTTTTCTTAATAGTTAACTTGTAACTTAATGAGTGTAATTTATTCAATTTATTCCCAAGACATCCAAACACCAACTTGTGTCTTACCTCACAACTAATCTGGCATATTATGTTTAATGTCATCTCATTCGAAGGTGTTGGAAATGAAGAACATTTCACTCATCTTGTTGTGACTTCAAATACTTTTTGAACACAAAGGAAGTCATAATCCTATAGTTGTAATACCTACAGACTTGACTCAAATAGAGTATAGAAATGAAACTTTAGTTCAAACATAAAAAGAAACCTTTAATCAACGTTTATGTATCAATGCCAATAATTACCATACTAACATATCTGTAATTTAGTTAATTATGTTGGAACGTGTCATGTTTCTTGTATAATGGAACTAATACCTTATTTTTTGCTTCTTATGCAGGGGTAGAGCTCATAGTTTTGATAAAGAAACTTTTGGAGATGGGAAACTCACGTAACAGAGCAAGAAAAACTAGAAGTAATTATGCCCATTTAAAAGGAAAATGAGGTAAGAGAAAAGGCCTAGTTGGAAATGGAGAGAGTGAGACATGGTCTAGAAATTTCCATTGATACTATGACCAATCCTAATAGAGTTGATGACATAACAACCTCTGCTTCAGAACCACAGGTGAAGCGGTTGCGTCCAACAGAACCAACTCAAATTCCAACATCAACACAGTCTCCAACCAACAATCCATCAACAACCCATATTGAATCTCTTGAAGACATATATATATTGAGAGACATTGAGTATCAAGCGTTGGACCTAGGAGCTATGATTAATTTTCAATATATCCAAGAGGACCACAACCATGTCAAGAACACTCCCAATACAGACCGACATGTGAATGAAGTACCACAACAAATAATCCATGGGATTCGTATCGCATGTCCACCTTCCCTACCTCGACTGTATACTACAAGAAAAAGGACTCCTAGAGGTATCCATGTGGATGAAAGTTGTTTGTCAGGACTTGAAGGTAAGTTTCCCAAATGCACTATCGATTGGAAATGTAATAAATTAATGAAGGAATATTTTGAATCCAAAGGCGATGCAAGTAAATGTCAATTATTACTATATTTGTTAAATTCAAATTATTTAGTTGTCGTTTGGAGAATTCTAGGCATAAAGATGGTTAGAAGTTCAGAGGCTAACAATAATATTGTTAGAATTCTCCAATATGCTTTAAATGCGATTGGGAAGATGTCTCGTACTAAATATATTTGTGTGGCTTGTCGTGTGTTATCGAAATTAGTTGCAAGAAATTCCACATGGCAGCATCGCCTCCATTCACACACTTCTCACACACTTAATTTAAACAGAAAAACTGTTAAGAAGTACTATGTTATAAGAGAAAATATGCAGACTCTAGGTGGAAAAGATTGTTCGGATTTTGTTGGGGGGTTTCCTCGTTGAGATATGAATCTAATTGATGTTGTTAAGGACTTAGTACAAAAGTTCTGGCATGATCAAACCAGACCTTCATCTAACCAAAGAGATGTGCTAAAGCTGAGAAAAGGTTCTACTGAACATGAACCCCACGTCAAACACTTCTTTGACTCAACACAGACTGAACTCTATGAGAGATTCAGGAATGAGCACACACAATTGAACCTGGGCCAAAGGTCCTTTAAGGAATGTAAACCATGGTATGTTCATATATGCATTGATAGAAACACATGTTTTTGTAGATACCATGTAGAATATGAATATTTTTATGACACGTATAAACATATATTTTGTAATTTGCATACTAACCTTAAGCAGCGCTGCAATGAATCCATAATACCACCAATTGCATCGAGAGATTTTATCATCAGCATCATGTGTCTAAGGAATGAAAAACAAAAATACTATGGAAAATCATGTCTATATGGGAATTTTTCCAGGTGCAGTGGATTTTCTCTCTTCAACCGTTCCATTCATGGAAGTGATAAGCATCAATTTGGAAATATGAGCATCGAGATGCAGAGCTTCAAGTACGTAACCTATCAATTAGATAGTGCAAAGGAAAGTAAAAATATTGCATTGGTGAAGTCACGGGTGAAAATGATTATTGCATGTTTTTCTGCTTACGTGTTCAGTTTTTACATATACATTCTTTAAAGGTCACATTCTAATACGACCCTTGTTTTCATGGAAACAGGTACGGGTATGTGATTTTTTGACGGAGTTCTACAGGAAAAAGTGAGCAGTATGTTCAACATGTGCATGTAGCACAATGGCAGGATGAACAGTACAGAAAATGCAGGGACAAATTTCCCATTAGGACCATATTGTCAATTGTGGATTTTGCAGAAAACTACACCCTTCAATCACAAAATGAAATTCAGAGTCAATACTACCATTCTGACCAAGTCAGCATCATGGTACATATTACATATAGGCATGGCTCTGAGAGAAACATTAACAACATGATAATACAGAAGCAGACAAACTTTTACATAAGTGATGACAGATGACATGATCTATATTATGTGCAACATTGTTTTCAAATTTTATATGATCATCTAAAGGAGGGAGATATACAGATGGATCAGCATTGGATATGGTCAGATGGTTGTGCGAGCCAGTTCAAAAATTCCAAAATCTTCCTATGGATGAGTATGTTACATAAGACTTACAATGTGCCACATATATGGAATTACTTTGAGACTGGGAACGACAAAGGTGGGAATGATGGGGCCAGTGCATGTATCAATACCACACTATGAAGGGAGGAGATGAGGTGCCAGAAAACCCCATATCAAACATGCAAAATCCATAGTTCAATGGTGCTCTGCAACAATGTCAGACCGAACTAGAGTGCAACATACATCAACAGGGGCAGGAAGGCCAGGAATTTTTGGCATGTGGTTGAAATAGATCGATACCATTCCTATAGTTGTGGCACAATACAAGGAACACATGGATTTCATTCGGTTCAAAGCTCAAACAACACCCTATTTGAAATATGGATGCAGAAATTTGCTTCCTTTTGCAACCCTTGTAGCAGTTGTGAATGGGATGAATGTGAATGCATGGATTGGGTTGATGGTTGAGATCGACTATAACTTGCAGTAGACCCACATGTATTCATTGAAACAACCCACTTAGAGGCGGGTCAGTCAACGATTGCGACAGACAACAACCATATATCAGATCTTGTACAACCAATACACATATATGCAGTTTTTGTCCCGAAAGACAATGAATGGGGCACGAATTATGGTTGACACAATGCATTCGAGGTAACAAAATCCTGAACAGATCATTGATTGATGATGAAGGAAATGAATTTCCTATTGGCTCGATGGTGGTTGAGGGTGAATATCTTACACTAGATTGGAAATCAAGAAGAACTAGTGGGAATGTATTCTTGTATTACAGACCAAGTTCTGTGGTCTATCACTTCACAAACTTGATTGTTGGCATGAAAATCCATCTACATAAAATGTCAAACAAGAACTCAACCAAGGTACGTTACTTCTTGCCTCATTCAGAGCATGAGAGATTGATGGAGGCAATTAGAAATAGAGAGGATCCATATGGCTATATTGAATGAGATTGGGTAATTGTGCTTACACTCCACTTGGGTGAAACCCTAGTTTGCATAATCTGGCCTGGAGGCATGCTTGGGCCATGTAGAGTTGGGGGGGATTCTACCCTAGACATAATACCATGCCAAGATCCAAACCAAATTGACGATTCATCCATCAGATCCTCGGTCAACATTCTAAGGCGAGTTGCAGTAGGCCTGCAAAATCCATTCAGGGACGCCTGGGCCAATTCAAGGTTAGGGTCCAAAACCCAAACCAGGTGGTGATTTCCAAATATGTCAGCTCATGCAGGTTTTTTTGGGCATGGATTCCATGTACATGCCACCCTTGAATGCTTGGCATAGGGTTTTGTAGTGTCGGTGCACCATTGTCAGTTTTGTATGGACCCCACTAGGGAGAAACCCTAGTTTCAAAATATGGCCTGGAGGCATTCTCGGGTCATGTGGAGTTCAGTGGGAGGCCACCCTGGCCATAATCCCTTGCCACAATCACTTCGTAATTGATGTTTCATCCATCGGATCCCCAATCAACGTTCTTTGGCAAGTTGGAGTAGGCATGCAAAAGTCGTTCAGGGACACCTGGCCATTTCAAGGTTGGGGCCCAAAAACAAAACCGGGTGGTGATTTTTTATTCTATCACCTCCTACATGTGTGTTTGGGAATGGCCTCCATGGGAAATCCACCCATGGCCTCTCGGCACATGGTTTTGCAGGTTCAGGGCACCATTTCCAGGGTTGTATGGACCCCATTTTCATGCAAGTTTCAACTTGACATAACTCAGAAACCGGAGGTCAAATAGACAATATATTGACTCTATTTGTTTCCTTGCATGCCATTACCTCTAGTGGGACCTCTCCACCACATTTTCATGGCCTATTGACTTCATTGTGCATCACTTTCATAAACTAGGGTTTTGCTATATTTCCTTCAATGCAACTCTCGCATTGGTGGGCCAACTTTGCAAAAACCTCCACCGTGCTAGTCTTGATAGTGCTCCCATATTGGAATTGGCCATACACACTTATGGGAGCCAACGACAAGCAATCTTTATTCTCTTTTTGGTTTTTCACTCCTGGACCAAGAGCCACCAAGTGTCCCTGAACAACATTTTCATGCGACTTTCAACTCGACATAACTTGGCAATCAGAGGTTGGATTGACGATCCATCGAATCCGTTGGTCTCTTGGCATGCTATTACCTCTAGTGGTCCCTCTCCACCACGTTTTCATGTCCCAGTGAGTTCATTATGTATCGATTTCGTAAACTATGTTTTTGCTCAGTTTCCCTCAATGCAACTCTTGCATTTGTTGGTCAACTCTGCAAAACCCTCCACCATGCCAGTATTGATAGTGTTCCCATATCGGCATTGGCCATACACACTTGTCTAATCCAATGGCATGCAATATTTCTGCTCTGTTTTTTTTTTCGATCCTGGACTGAGAGTCACCAAGTGTCCCTGAAAAACATTTTCATGTGACTTTCAACTCGACATAACTCAGAAATCGGAGGTCATATCGATGAGCCATCAACTTCGTTGGTCTCTTGGAATTCCATTACCTATAGCGGGACCTCTCCACTATGTTTGTATGGCCCAATGACTTCCATTTTGCATCCAATCACACTTGTGTTATTCAATTTGTACATTGCAATCATGAAATATGACTATTTTACTAAAACCACTTGTTTAAGGCTAAGCATGGAAAATTTTAAGGATCGTAATTTCTTAAAGTGTAGAATCCTTGGTGAATTTTACTAATTCTTGAAATTTTAACCATAAAATGTTTGACCATATTTTCAACCATAAAATGTTTAGTGATATATGAATTGTTCTTGTTGTCCAAATATTGTGTACTTGCATATTTGAATTTCAACTTATATTATCTTCATGATCGGGTATATTCTAGCATTGGTTATGATTCTAATTTGGAAAAAAATTGGGTTGAATTTGTTAAGTGATTTAACGCATATCTTGAAAATAATTTTTTTAACATATACCCTGAAAATAAAAGAGTAGATTTATTGATGTTGTAATTTGTTGTAGTAAGAGATTCTGGATATGTTATATGCTTGAAATGAGTGCCCTAAGGGATGTATCTTCATGGTGTTAACGTACACTTGGACTAGGATTTATTTTGTTGGGTTTCTTTGTGATATTAGGATGAAGATAAGTAAAATATTAGACCATAGTGACCACCTTCACACACATGTTGAGGAGAAGAAAATGAGCATAGTAACCACCTTGGAACACATATTGAGGATAAGCATTGGAGCATTGTAACCACCTCTGACACATATGTCAAGGAGCATTTGGAACAAGAATATGTGGTACACAACTAGAAGAGGAATGCATTACATGAGGAAACTTGGATATGGATGAGGACAATAGGGTTTATATATGTAAGTAAACCTTGGATAAGGGATATAATACTAGAGGAATTGATGGTTGTCTTGCATAATCCATAGCTCTTGTTGTGAAGGAAAAAGAGGTAGAATTAGGGTTCCAACCCTATAGAAGATACAAAGAAAAGATCTAATGCCTTTGGTGATATTGTGGTCCTATTCTTGTGTGATACATGGAGGTTAGGGAAATACCATGGAAAATTGAACTTGATAAGTCTTGGGCTTCTTTTGATGCCTTGCTTAGAAGAAGATTTTTTTAAGTTTAGTTGATTTTCCATGGAGGTCTTGGTGCTTGTATTGATGCAATACAAAGACCTAGGGTTTGTGGAATCATCCTAGGATAGAGATGTTGACGTTGAAATTGGTGCTAGACTTGTCTGAAAGGCCATGTGCTTCTATGATGAAATATGATTACGATTTATAAATCCTAATGAGGAAAACAATTATAGTGTGGATACCTTAATGACAACAATGATAGTTTGGGGCTATAGTCACTTATGGTTTACAAATATATATACATACATATCATAGATATACATACATATCATATATATACATATATATAAGAATTGTTTCAATTGTCCAAATATTGTGTACTTGGATATTGGAATTTTATCTTATATTATCTTTATAATTGGGTAGATTCTAGCATTGGTTTTTCATGCTAATTTGAGATAATTTTGGGTTGAATTTGTTAAGTAAACTTTAATGGTATTCATTTTGTTAGCTATCCTAAGTGAAAACCTTTGGATAGGTCATGATGCACTTGTGCATGCCATCAAGACAATGACTAAGGAAAATCCTCTGAAATAAAAGGAACTTACTTGCCAAAATGATCCTTCAAACCTTGATTGTACACCCAAAGAGAATATGTTGCTACTAAAGGAAGAATTAATAGGGATGATGAGGATTCTCTTGGGATGCAAATTTTATATTTTATATTCTTGTTGATTTTCTTTCTTTTTTCAAAATTTAGTTGTTTAACTTAAAATACTTTTCTAAGAAAATTATAAAGATAGAATATTGAGCACAATCATTATGATAAATTACAATGGCTCTATCTTCCTTTTACATAGAATAGATGAGGAAGTCCAACGTATAATAAGGACCAAGTCCACGTAAGGAATGACTCTTTCTTTTGTGTTATTTTAGTTTCTCTTATGTAGAACCACTTAGACCATATACATAAGCTACAAGTGAAAATAGAAAAAACACTAGGGTTTCACGAATTCCAAACCATAAACCTAAAAACTAGGGTTTTATAAAGTAGAAATAGAGATCAGGTGCTATGTTAGTCTCACTTATGTAGAAATACTTAAACGGCCTACCTAAGCTACATGCATAAATAGAAAAAAAACTAGGGTTTCATGAGCTACAAACCACAAACCTAAAAAATAAGGATTACAAATACCTAGACCATATGCCTAATATATAAGAACAAATGTCAAGAAATGTAGGGTTTCTTGAACTAGAAACCACAAACTTAAAATCTAGGGTTCACATATTTAGACATAGAACTATAAACTAGGGTTTATGAACTCATTAGATTTATATTATTATATTTGTTAGTCTCACTTAACTAGAAACTAGTAGAACCATATACCTAGAATATATATACCTGCACTACAACGTATTTAGGGTTTCATGAACTACATTGGATGTAATTTTCCTTTCAATTATGCATGTGGTTGAATCATGCTAGTGTTGTTGATGGGAAGTTATCATCATATCATACAAAGTCAACCTCTTTTGCAACCGACATACATTGACATAGACCCCAATCAATCCACTTTTCATGAAGATAGGACTATCAAACTAAGAATGATTTCCAACCAAGTCAAAATGATTATGACAGTCCAAAACACTAATTTCCAGCTTTCCAAAATGAGTGTACGATCCCAAATGCAAGTACTAATGATAAACAAGAGTTGAAATGGCACTTTGAATTAGTGAAAGGTACTGCCAAAACAAAAGTATTTCCAGCCAATCATTTAGCATTATGACAGTCCTATATGCAGTTTTTAGCTTGTCAAGACAAAGGTACAATCTTTTAAGTAAACATTAGTGATAAACAATTTTTTAAGTGCCAAGTTTCGAAGCCAATGGGACTCTTAAACCAAATCAAATTTCTTGTCATGTAAAATGTCTTATGACAGTCCAAGATGTAATTTTTAGTCAAGTAGGAATGATAACAAGTATTTTCACTTGGCTTTTTATGACATGATGACTTGCAAGCAATTCAAGGCATTTTCTTGTATTTTGCTAATTTATGGATGTTTATATACCACTATCAAATTTGTTTAAGTATGGTTGGGAATGATTGTTTAGATAAATTCCCTTTAGGGAATCTTGGTGCTACTTTAAATTGGGTTTTGGACAAATTTGAGGTGAGGAGTTAGTGAGTGGGTAAGATAGGAAGGCAAGGAAGTGGCCTTTCCTTCATTCCTTCATCTATTGCATGTTAATTTATTCTTATCAACTCTAGGCATAATCCTATTATAGAGCCTCTTTCTCTCATGATTGTTTAATGTATGAGTTGTGGAAGATGAGCTATGTTTTACTTACTTCATTATGGTTTATATAAGGAGTGCTCATAAATATATAACCATAGCTTATGTGAAGTAATCCATGCTTAAGCTTTGAATTATTTCATTTGATTAGTCTATAAAGAATATGTGACATATGACTGCAATCCTACCCATGCTCATTTACAAAAAAAAAAATACTTTATAAAAGGCCACAAGAGATGGTTAGGTAGGGTTGGTGTTAGGGTTTCCCTCCTAGTTTAGGGTTTCATCATTGATTCTAAACCCTAGGTTATGCATGCTAAACCAAAGGCAAACAAGTGATTTCTATTGCAATTTGGACAATGAATAAGACTGTAGGTGTTAGTATGTTGATTCAATAGGGGTTAGGGTGCTATATGAGTTAGAGTTCAACAAAGGGCTAGATGACATTCTTCATGAAATTCACCATGAGGAGAGAATAAATTATTTAACTTTATAGCTTTTGTGAGAGAAAAAGGCTAGGGATTGTGGCATTTGAGAAACCCTAAGGTTGCTTGGTGTGCTTGTTGTAATGATTCTTTTTGGAATGAGTGACTAACTTTAGTTAGAATTGATTCTTATCTAGGAGTTATTGGTATCTAGAGTTTTAGAGAGCTTGACTTGTAGAGTCCTAGGAGGGATGCTAAGGCTAGAGAAGGGGTTTTGAAAGGGACAAAGGTCTTTTCCTATAGGTCAAGGATAGGAGTATAAGATTCCAAGCTTAGGGCTATGAAATGAGATAGGAGAGGTGGAAAGGTATGAGAGTAGTTTAGGATATGGAGAAGGGAGGAAGGGTTTGGAAAAGTAGAAATCTAGGGTTTTAGGTTAGGTGTCTAGTTAGGTCTAGGTCCTTACAGTTTAGGTTTGCAATGACAAGGCCAAAGCTAGGTATGACAAGCCAAGATGACAAATGGATGGGATGAGGGGTGAAGGGAGGGTTGGAAAACTAGAAAACTATCTCGATAAAATTATTTGGTAGCAAGAAGAATTCTTCCTGGAAAAATTTGCTAGATTGAAAAACTATTTGCAATATGATTTACAAGATCATGTATTTGGTATTTAAAATTACCATTGTTATTGCACACGTTTATGCAGTTGTATATCTTTTTGTTAACTAACCTACAATGTTAAATTTTTTATTCATTTTATTGTGAACATATAGACTTTATTGCTTCGTCAATGATAAGTATTGTAAGCGCATCAACTGTAAACTACTACTGCATTTGACATAATATATGAAAATCTGTAATAAAATGCAAAGTAATATAAAGAAGTGAAAAATAATATATTAATGTACACAAATATCGAATCATATATAGTAGTAGTGAAAAATGGAACATCGTTCCCAATGTCTATACAATGGCAACACGTGTCGTATATGAAATATGGCAGCTCGTGCCCTATACAAAATATGGAAACTCGTGCTCTATACAAAATATGGCAACTCATTCCGAAATGCCACATCATGGCTAGTGTACATAGGAGGGTCTTTCAATCATTTTTCCCACCCTCGGATCTCCCAAGTGCACCTACAACATCGATCTTCCTCTTCTTCAAGCTAGAGGAAGCTCGATTCTTCTTTCCGCTTCGACCACCTCCCCTTGGGCTCTAAAATGACAACAATCAAAGGTCAACCCCTACAGGAAATTATACAAGTATAAAACACAATTTAAAAATAAAAATTATGTTTTCAAATCTTAAATAGATCACCTCAGATGAGACTGTAAGTGGGGAGTGGCCTACCCTCCTCTATGATCCAAGTCTCTTGGCAATGCCACCCTTCAGCATTTAAACAGTAAGATAACTCATACAATTTACTGCCTATGTTAATTTTTGTTAATATTGCACGATATTTTCATAAACTAATCAATCTCACCGTGAACACAACAAGCTAGTCCTGGGGGCTAACAGGTGGATCAATCGGCTGGTCCTCAGGGGTGGAAGGTGGAGCAGTGGGTTGGACAACCTGCTCTAATGTTAGGTTGGATGGCATAGTGGAGTATGTAGCCACATTGATGTTGGCTACAAAAATATGGGCCACAGTGACAGAGGATGTGGAATGGAGTGGGTGAAGTGGTGATGTACAATGATAAACCCCAACTAGCTGTAGAATGGAATGGGACACCCTGGAAGAGGAAACGAGGGTGGTGGGGGAATATGGGGGAGGGGCTTGAGGTATGGTATGGGGTGGAGGGATGGGTGAATTTGGATGGATGTTGTATCATGGTCGGAGGGGGAAGGGTGGAAACATGGGAAATTGCAAGGGAGGAGGTGGATGGATGGGGCGAGGGGAGTGAGTGAAGGTTGCGACGAAGAAGGGCGAGCTGGATGGAAGTGTGGTGGTGGATGGGAGGAAAGGGATGGATAGAATGGCGTGGGGAGGGATGGAAGGAAAGGGACATGTATGCCATGAGATATACCTAGCATATATGGTGGGAAAAAGGTAGTCGATGGAGAGATAGTGACACTGAAATTCCTATCTACTCGGACCTGCATACATAGTCATCGCCTCATATATAACTATACAAATCTAAGCCATCAAAACTGAAATTAAATTTATACTTTATTACAAGATACCTGCTCATGAGGGGATCTGTTGATCCCCAACAGGGATGGCTGGTCACTCACTCTTGTGGACCCCTGTTAATTTGCACAAAAATATTTAGATTCAATTACTAAACATTAACTACATTGGATGGAAATATAAAATACTAACATTAAATTTAATTCTAAAAGAAAAATACCTGTGTGTATATTGGTGTCGTGATGTCCTCTACAACTACCATGGCTCCATCTAGGTTGAAGGAAGCAACGTCCTCCCACCTGAGTGTTGGAGACTCAGCACTGAATAGCTATACATTAAAGCAAATCAAGTCATCAACATCTGATTCTAGGTTAAATTTATTAGAAATTATGAGATTGCATAACGTATAATCCATACTTGAACATTAAATAAAACAATAACTAACCTATTGTAGGTAGCTCTATGCGGCATGCTCCTACATGGGAACATGGAATGGATTCCCATAATGAGAAAAATTATGTGGCACAGGTCTTTTTGAGCTAGATGGATCATCTTGGCTACCACCTCTAGTTGCTCTCCCTTGCCCATCACCAGTAAACCATGTAGAAGTGTCTCTCTTAGAGTGGTCCTGCTCTCTCCGCAAGGACATAGCCACAAATGTGGTATTCCTGAGAAGGTGTTGTGTGGCATGTCTAACGGACTCATGGATCTGATCTAGCCTGCTACCTAACCCAAGGGGTTGAGGAAGCATGTTTGGCTCTCTCCTAGGTGCAGGAGGTCCTCTGAGTTGGTTCCGGTGGGAGTGAGGTTGATCTTGGGCCGAGCCAAAAACAACACCATGGAACTCGGTGATGTCGAAGTAGTTCACATGGAACCCTAACACAAACTCATCCCACAGTTTCTTGAGAAAATACTGTGGGACCTCGACATTGTTGCATGGAGGCTTGTAAAAAACCATGAACCATCTCTTCCGCCAATTTTCTCTCCATGGATGGTAATTACACTAGCCATTGGAAACTTTCCTCTTCTTCACATTTGGAGGTTTTCATGTTCTCGGATGTATAAATTTTCTCCAGAGTTGGGCTTTTGTGATATTCAGATTTTTTATATCCTCTTTAGATATACCAGTGCCATAATATTCTCTCTTTCGAGCCCTATATTAGGTCAAATTGGTTTTCTCACTGTGGGAAATGTTGATAGAATTTATTATGTTTTGTAGTGATGTGGCGAGGGAAACCCAAGAGGGTTCCCCGATGTTCTTTAGTTCATCATTCAAAATTCTTAATTGGTTGAAATCCTCGTGTAATTCATCTTCGGGGTTTTCTTCGTTTAATTCAGGGTTTCTTCATTTAATTCTTGGTTTGGGTCCTATGATTGGTTTGTTTCATTCCTTTCTTGGGATGGTCTATTAGTATTTTTCATTATGTTTAGGTAATTTGTATCTACAATATCAAATTTTACCCATTTCAAATTATTTGCAATTTTTTTTAATTTTGTATTTTATTTGAAAAATAATAAAAAAACATTAAAATAAACAAAAAATGACATTCCCACTCCATCTACCTTACTCCAATGTCATGGGTGTCATTTTAGGAAGCTTGGACATTTTCTTTGGGATCCTTGGGTGTCGTTTTCACCTCCTTGGGGGTCGTTTTCACCTCCTTACACGTTTGCAGATGTGTTGTGAACAAAACTAAATTGTTCATTGTTTTGTTGCTTTTTTTAAACACAAGGACATCTGTGCATCCTTATATGTGATCGCACAAAACATGTGTGCGTGTCCACATACGTGTGTTCCCACTTACATGCAAGTGCATCATTAGGGGCATGTGCACGCTCCTATTATCCATGTTGGCAATCCAGTGTAGAGGTTCACCACTCCCGAAGCAGAAGCGTGTGCACGTGTCCAATAGTGCATGCGTGTTTTTGTGTTTTCTGCTCACGCGCTCCCATTGCATCATATCTGGGTAGAATATTCTTGTGGGTGCCCATGAGATTTCCTCTTATCTGCCCTCCACAATTTGCAGTCACCGTAAGATATAATGCTTTGCGTGTATGAAAGGTTCTATTATCTTCTCTCCACCATTGACTAACCAAGATCTCACATTATACACTTGAAGGGGAATTAGCCATAACCCCTTTATCCTCGGAATTACCTAGATAAAAAGCATATTCTATATAAACCAGGAGCTATCACGTTGTTCTAATTATCTAGGGAATTCTAACACAGTTGAAATTCATTAGTTAAGTATTACTTTGTAACCCTGGAACTATCTGATCTTAGCTTACCCAAAGTGAAGGCTAATCGGCTTTAACATTGAGAGATTTGTTTAGTGATCCTTTGTAGAAGTCAACGTCTGCTGCAACTCTCCTAAAACTCAAGGCCATCAATTAAAATTCTGGATGGCTTATATGATTTGGTGCTTAAGTGATGCTCAATCCTTGCACTTCATTTTTTTATAGCCTAGACTTTCCATCTTTTATTAAAACCTCGTCCATTTTTTCTTATATTAGCTTTGAACAAGTAAATTTTGTCGTATCACCACATAGCTTCAATATGCTTCCCATTTACCTTTACTTGCTTCAATATAATTATTTTACAGAATTTACCTCTCTAACCTTTGTTATCCTCCAATTAGCATTGCACCAACTTCAAAAGTTCTATTAGGTTCTTATTAGGGACATCGATATATAAAGATAAGGTATCACTAGTAAAAGACTTACCAAAGGAGCCATCTGAGCATAAAAGAAATAATAGAAACATAAAAACAATAATTCCCAACTGAGAATGCATATCTATGCCTCTCACTTTCTTTGTTTTATTCTAGTGTCATTATGCCAACTTGAACCTTCAAAATTATTCAAGGAGCGCAATAGACTAAAATTATTGATCATGGAACATATTCTTATTAAACTCCTTGCACTCTGGTTATTCAGAATTAGTGTATGCAACTACAATATAGCTATATAGTGAGTGACAGAATTGAGGCTTGAGCATAGCAGGTCATTAGAGGAAATTTCAACTCAAAATGGACCTCCTAAGAAAAATTTAATAAAATAATAGTTAAAATACTAAAATAATATTTATTAATTTTGGAGGAAGAAAAGAAAAAAACTACTTTTTTGTATTTTCAACATATCTCCCTATATTTTTACTCAAATTTTGATCGGGAGAGCTCGTTGGATGTGGAATTAAAGTCCACATCCAACAAGTATCCACTCGGCATACTTTTGATAGAACCCGCTACCCCAAAAACAAGAAATACCTGAAAAACATGATGATGACCTCCTCCTTAGATTTGTCACCCTCCTACAAGCCTCGAGCTCTCCCCCTGGTATGTATGGGAGGTACACATTCCCCATTTTTGTATTAGTTTCAATGTACTCGGTTTAATGTATTAGATATAGTATTATGTTTAATGTATTAGATATATTATTAATAATGAGCAACGTTTAATGTGCTCTATTTAGCCTCATCCATGATGTCCCTTTGTAATTCTATAAAAAGGAATTTGGCCTCCTAATGAAGATAACTTTTATTGTGCCATTCGTGTGCCCTTCTCTCTCATATTTTTTTGTGTCTCTTAGTTATTTTTGGTTTTTGAGTATTCTTTTTGGTTTCTTGATTGAGAGGTGAGACTCTCCTGGCCTCTCCTCCGATCTTTGCTACCAGATCTCGCCCTGAACGACATATCGATTGGTATCAAAGCAATTTGCTCCAAGACCTAGATTTTAAAAATTTTATTGTGTTTCTTTTGTGTTCACTCATGCACAGCTTAGAAAAACACCACTGAGCCTTTCACTATGGCTACGTACTGCCATTTTTCTCCTGTTGTTTGCTAGCAACTGAGTTATTTTTTTTTTTTGTTAATTTTATTAACCTGTGTTTCACCCAACAGAGCCAGTGCGCCTCCCTCCATGGATGCACCTTGGCTCTACCTCTTTGAATGATTTTTCTTCTGATTTTTAGTCGTTCCATTGGCTATTCAATCTCCTGATCATTTTCCCTTTTTCTGCAAGAAACTCCAAGAAACGCTGAGGGTGCTCCCACTATGTTCTGCATTTTTATGTTTGGCATTTACTACTTCATGGAATGAAGGAAATGCACCCGCGTAATGGGTTGCAACGATCCTCTCCCTATGACCACCTTGGCTCCCGCTGAGATAACTATACCTATTGGAAACTCCAAGTCCTTCAGGGTACCATCCCTGATATGTTTATGCTCCCCCAAATCCATGGAGTGCTCTCCCTCCACAAATGCACCCTTTTAAAAATTAAAGCAACTACTGGAAATTGTCAGTTCAACTACCTAAGGGAAAAGACCTCCTAGGTTGAAGGTTACCATGCGCAACATCACCACGCTTATTTAATCATTTACCTATCCACCCTGCATCCACATTTTCTCATAACGTTGGAAACACTTAACTCTCCCATTCATCTCTACCCTAACTCCACACCTCTAATCCTTGCCTTCACGCAAGTTTCTTCCTACCCACTAATTAGGTATCACGCCTCCACTTTTCCTTTCCATATGCATCCTTTACACTCCCATTTTTAGGGTTTTATGCCCTAGCTTCAGTTCTCACTTACTCCAACCCCCTTCTGCTATCTAATGCATTTGCTTCTTTTCTCTCCCCAATTCCATCTCTTTCCTCGCCACCTCATTGATCCCCCCACACATTTTTTTAAGAACTTGTTTGCTCATCCCAACACTAGTCACTTCATCAGTCTCAACAGACAACATACTTGTCCCGTCCACAACATACCTCACCAGTAGCTCACCATATGCCTCGCAATCTGCATCCACCACCTGGTTTAAATGTTGGAGATTGAGTGCTTATGTTTCCAATGAGTCCTCCAAAATTTTGTGATCAATGTAGTTCACTATATTTAAGAGAGACCTCGAAGTTCTGTTCAGAATGTGGAGCCAATGGATAGACACATTTGAAGAGTAAAAAGAACATTTTTAGATTCAAACGCTTGCTAGGAAGGCACTAAGGAGTGATTTATGAAGTACTGATTTCTAAAAGAGATTAGACCCTACAAGTGCTCCTCAGTAGAGCCATCAGCCCTATATGGAAAGGGAGCTCGGTCTATCGAAGGGCCAGATCATAAGAAGGAACCAATGTTGTAGAATGGGAAAATGATGCCACAGTTGGACCAAAAGAGCACCAAGCTCCTCAAACCTCATGGTGCTTCAGCAAATTTATCCCTGTGTCAAAGACATACTCTTCATAGCTGCTGGTGTTACATTCTATGAGTCCAATACCAAACTCATCCAATGGAGCTGCAAAGATGTCGAAGGATCGCTTTTCATTTTCAAGAAAAAGATGTAGCCACGTTTCCAGTTTATTGTTAGGAATAGGCATAATATTGAGAACTCAATTGAGAATTTGCTTGGTGATTTTGAATACGAAGCCCAAGTTCCATGTTTTCTTTATCGAAATGTAGCTCAGGAAGTGAATGGAATTTTGTTTTATGAGCGTCGTGATTGTGAATATATTGCAAATCTTTTCAACAGGATATTTATTGCATTCTCCAAAGTTCCTCCAAATCCAAAATCTCTCACACCTAAAAGCACTAAGTTTCAAGGGTTCCAACTTCGACAATAATGGAGGGTCCTATGGAACCTACTGAATCAACTCCATGAAATGTTCCAAAGCTGTCTAAAGAGCCCTTTGAATGCTTTTTTAGTGGACCTTTGCACATAAACAATCCTTCAAATCTTACCTCATCAATTCCTATATGACCATCTACAGCAACACACCCTCTACCAAGTCCTTCATTGATAAGTTCATCACCAACTCTGACACCAACATTGATACTCACTCCCCCAACAGCTGTTCCATTTGTGTCAATAGGTTCCATGGATGGTTCAGAAGCTAGCATCAATCACCTTGTCAAACCATATTTATTTGTACCACCATTGGTATCTCCAGCACTGATGCCTCCACACATTTCCTCCACACCAACAAACCCATCTCTTCAACCACTTTCACAATTGCAGCCTTCACTAGGTGAACCTCCTGTTCTCCGTTCACCTTACACATACGATGTCCTAAATCTTACATCTTGATCACCTCCTCAATGTCAATGCACAGTACAAGCAACGGAAATCAGTACCCTGGCTCTCTTCCTGTGGCTAATCTGACTTAGTTGGTTCATCATCATTAGAGGAAATTTGGGGTCTAAAATGGGCCTTATAAGAAAACGCGCCCACAATTAATTTTGTGACTTGA
>LPNX011041800.1:74782-95219 GCA_001517045.1 Pseudotsuga menziesii | reverse complement strand
AACTACTATCTTGGCGATTGATAGAGCCTAGGATTTGGTTAAGTTGAAAACATAGATATAACTATGAGGATGATCTCGAGTATGATATTCCTATCAATGACGCGTGAGGAGCAGCTAATTCAACTCAATTGCAACTCTCACATGGTGCTTGTGAGAGTTGGCGAGTTCTTTAGCTGGTTGGAATTGTCGTTGGATTCATTACCTTTGCATTCAGAACAGTGTTCTCCTTGCTTAGCATGTAGCAAATTCATTTCTAAGGAAATGTAGTAGCTTTGTTCAGCGCCTAACTCAATTTTAGCATGGTGGCAGATATTGAGATGCTCTTCACCATTTTCACTTGATCCAAACATGGTTAGAAATTCAGTCATCCGACTACAAAGACTTTAAAGTACAACTATAATTTTTTTAGAAATTTTAAAGTATAATAATGAATTAAGAATTTGAGCATATCTTAATTTTGTTTCATTATGATTCATGGATGGATGGTACAATGCTCATGGAAAAACAATCTTGGAAAATGGAGGTATTGATTAGTGTTTGAAATAATATATTTTTTGAAATTTTTTAATTTTTTTTGGAGTAGTTTATTTTTTATTTTCTTTTTTTAATTGAAATTTGGTAAAAAATTTAACAAATTCATACCATGGGTTGTTTAAGAAGCCTTGCATTATTGTTTAGGAGGCCTTTCACATGGTTTTAAAACCATCTTCAAGGCCAACATATTTTTGTGGATAATTACATGGCGTCAAATTTTCCATTGGTATTACATGTGCCAAGGGAATATATCCATGTAAGCTTACAATCTTTAGGTTCTGTATTGGAATAATAACTATTAAATAATCAATTAAAATAATAAGCTATTGCCATTAGAGGGATCAAATCCACTGGAGAATTAGAGTGATTCTTGTACCAATCATTCTCAAGAGTGAAATGTGTAATTAATTTTTTTCAATGTCTTTGTAGGAAACAATTAATTTTTTCAATGTCTGTGTAGGAATTAAAGGGATTCGCGTATAGCTGAGATGTCTACTTTTCATTTCCATGGCAAGTTGCTTTTCTTGCTTAATATTTAAATTTAAGACAAAAAGAAATAAATTTAATATAAATATTAATTTTAAATTTAATATAAATATTAATTTAAATTTAAATTTAAAAAATAAATTAAAATATAAATATAAATTATAATTATATTTTAATTTAATTTTAAATTAAAACATAAATTTAATATGTATTCCAAAATAATATATAGTCTTTTGATTTTCAAGTTTAAATTGCTTTAAGACCAAAAGACCTCCAAGGTTGAAAGCGTCGTAACTTCAATTACGAAGATAATTAATGCATAAGAAACCTGTTGTGGGTTATTTCGTATTGCATGTTGTGTATTTGAGCTTTCCGTGTGAGATGTCCGTGACCGATTCAGGTTTGACGGCCTCAAGTGTGATTTTTTTTTTTTGTTATTTCCCACTTTATTTTATCTTGTCATTGTCATTATAGTAACTGTGTTTTCTTTGTTGGAATAGTATGCATAGTTAATCAATATTTATTTATCTGAAAACTCATAAGAACTAAATTATATATCAATATCCAATGCACAGTACTGACAACCCACTTGTGTGTGTTAGTGGATCTGCTCAGTAAGTGGATAGCATTGCATTGCATCTAGTTTCTCTCAATGCAGTTCAAAATTATTTTACAGCCAAGAGCACAGGATCCACAAAATAGGAAGAGTAAAATGGATATCAACACCAAGAAAGAGATCAAGAACGTTGTTGTATTATCCCTCGTGTCTGAACTTCAAAGTTCATAAATAGTAACTTCGATTGCTTCCAGCTTAAGAGAAGCCAATGCCTATTCAAAGACTTCGTGTATTAGAACTTCATTCATTCAACAGTAGCTTTCGTGGCTGCCTGCTCAAGAGCTACAGATGTCTATTTGAAGACTTTCGATTTGGCACCCTTTATTAAAAATTATTTATGTATTTCTATAAATAAAAAAATGAAAAAATAAAATAATTCATAAAATAAAATAAAAATATAAAATATATATGAATTTTTTCTTATAATATAATTTTTTCTTAATAATTAATACATTCAAGTTTAAAATAAATCTATTCATTTGACATACAATAATGATAACACCGGGGAATCGGGGATGTAATATGACCATTTTACTTTTGCAGCACATGAAGATAATAACAAGGATCCTGTAAAAAGCTTTGAGAAGTTACAAAATGAAATTATATTTCCAATATATTAAAATAAATGAAAGCTTTGAGAAGTTTTGAACAACCGTAATGAAAATCTTCCATTACTTGTTACTCTGTAACAATGATTGAACGAAGATATAAACAAAAACATAGACTTGAGCAGCACAACTGTTTATCTCATAGCTGATGAACGGCCATAGGTAGCCACTCAACAGTAGAAATTAATAGCTGCTGTTGATTTTCCCAGCAGTCAGTTCAGTTTAGATTTAAACGTATGCATTTTATCTCTTAAAACTGCAGCAGCAGCACTCAACCTTGAAAATATATCACATCTCATTAGTGAATATACAAAATACTCATGAAGATATACATATGCATATATGTATGCAGGAATCAAATTGCAGTTGAAGTAGTAGAAGTGCTGGCACTGTGGGGAAGGGGAGTGGCCCATTTCTTCTTGAAGGAGCCAAGGAAGTAACAGGGGCTTTCTTCATCGATTGGCGCTATGCTCATCCAACTAAAATTACCATTATTATTATTCACGTTGCTACTCCGTGGGATACCGAAGGCCATGCCGATGCTGTTACTGATCGCTTTTTCACTAATTGCCATGAGCTCCTCGTCATGATCATTTACAAAATCTTGATCATCATTTGAATGTGATTTACTCTCCGTCATTTTGATAAGCTAGCGCAGATTCTCCTCTTCGCGTCTTCTGCTGCTACCACTGCCGGTGTTAGATGAATTTGCGGGGAGTGAACAGTGGTGAGTCCAGCCGCCCGATTCCGGCGAAATGAAGGCAGTAGTGTCGGCGTGAGCGCAACTGCAGCTGACCATAGTTTGAGCGTATAAATCTTGACACCTGCACATAAGTTTTACCGGCGAAATTGATCTGAAAAAACTTGATTCGACATAAATTCCTTGCCGCAGTCTTCAAGGAACCTTTCTCGGACTTCCACTTAGGATTTTCTTTAACTTCTTGAATATCTTTACTTTCTTGATCGGACTTGATGATCTCACTGCTATTGTAGCCGTTCATTGGCTTTGCAGGCCCATCCTGATTATGCTGACCAGAATCCATTATAATCTAAATTTCAACAGCAAGATCTCTCCCATAATATTCACTAAGATTCACTTTCACTATTATTTTTGGCCGACATGTTAGTAACGTTACATCACGTTACAAGAGCTCTCCCATAATATTCACTTTCACTATTATTTTTTGCCGACATGTTAGTAACGTTACATCACGTCACAAGATCTCTCCCATAATATTCACTTTCACTATTATTTTTTGCCGACATGTTAGTAACGTTACATCACATTACAAGATCTCTCCCATAATATTCACTTTCACTATTATTTTTTGCCGACATGTTAGTAATGTTACATCACGTGACAATATCTTCCCCATAATATTCACTTTTACTATTATTTTTTGCGACATATTAGTAACATTACATCACGTGACAAATCTCCCCCATAATATTCACTTTCACTATTATTTTTTGCCGACATGTTAGTAACGTTACATCACGTGACAAGATCTCCCCCATAATATTCACTTTCACTATTATTTTTTGCCGACATGTTAGTAACGTTACATCACGTGACAAGATCTCCCCCATAATATTCACTTTCACTATTATTTTTTGCCGACATGTTAGTAACGTTACATCACGTGACAAGATCTCCCCATACTGGGCTGTAGAGCGCCTCTCGGCGCAATTAATGAATATCTTAATTGACTTGTTTTACACATATCTGCTAACTTAACATTCATTATCTGAATTTGATCAATGCCTAATTAACATATTTACCTACTACAACTTATTCAATTATTCAACATATATATATTAGCGTATATTTGCAAAGTGTGTATGTGTGGCCAGCGTATGCACAAGTAAGAAATGTAGTATAAGAAAACATCATCTCGCATAATAATAACCATCCATGCAAGTAGAACACACATAAATATAACATAATTATTTTACCACCCCGAGTAATTTTAACACTTAACCCTTTAATATTTCATATCATTATCTTTATGTTTAAATTAGTTTAATCAATCAAGTACAAGGAAGGGTACCTACTAGCACTAACTCACGATCAAGGATTACCCAACTCTCAACAATAATAGCTAACATATCCTCCCATCCAAACCTACATCTGCATCGTCCTTTTCCTTCGTGTGCTAATACAAAACTCGAGTGGGCTATACTGACGTGACCACATAGAACTTGATAGCGGTAGCATCGGCTAACTAGCGGATCTAGCCTCTCCTAGTATGCATTTGCATGTCGTCATCACAACAAATTGGGGAGCATCTCTCAACATGACCCTTCCACGACCTTGGGTATCATATAAACATAGAGGGGAGCATACATACATCGCTATCAACATCATGGGTTTATACACTATCAAAAACCATAATGTGCTACTATCGAGATTATAGAAATGTGTCAAGTCCTACGGATTAGTATTTTGCAAACATACATTTATAACAATATCTCCATTCAATCATAAGTTGGTCCATATTATCATCATCATTTCCTTTGATCACATAAAATCATTAATTCGATCACAATATGGGTTGGTATCCACTTACCAGATCATATAGATCACATTTAATCAAGAATGACAATTAAACATACATTATCATTATGAAATAACCTAATGGAGTAGGCTAACTCGGGAGCAATCTTCCCTCTCGAGTGTACTTACTCCGGCAGGTCCCGGCACCGGTTGTTCTATCTCCATACCATTCACATACGCATCAACCATTGGCCTCCATCCCGTGCATCATGGCATCCACCATTCTCCCGCATCTTCCATCCAGCACGCATCCGCTCACTCCATGCTCCTAAATGCTACATCCTCCATCCAGCATGCATCCACATGGAGTAGGATCCACGTCACTGCAGAGTGTACCTGGTTTTTGACCTGCGATCCCTGCAATCTCTCCGCCATCATCCAGCATCTCCCCATCCTTGATAATCATCGTTTCATTTATTTCAGTGGTTGGGGTTGCGATTGCCAGCATTAATGCAGAGGGAGTTCAGCGGGAAGGAACATTTGAACGCAGGGAACAATCAGAATCAGAGGATCCCTTCCTGTAGCACCGAGCCGGCGTATCCCTGCCTACAGATCGTGAATACAGCCTCCAGCTGAGTACCGAGCCTGAGTCTCAGAGACAACGTAGCCTTCCATCGCCTTCCAGGTATGTGAAAGCGAGCTCCATGTGAAATCCTTGCTTAATTTCTGAAAACATATTTAACATGTTAAAGACTTATCGTTATTGCAAAATATATCATCCAGTAATAATTCTATGTCACAGTAAGGATTGGACAATCTAGCAATGCACGCATGATAGAAACCAACCATTGTAGAATGATAGAATCCAAACATAGTATTAGTGACATATAATGGTTACATCTAAAACAAGATGAGTATGTTCAAACTGCAGGATAATTATTTTAAGATATGTTGTCCTCTCTTTCATTTTTATATCACAGCGTGCCAGCGTTATATCATTTGACTATTTTTCTTTTAATCTGTTGTATTTGATTTTTTATTCGATTTCGATGAACCATGCATTTTGCTTGAAGTAATTTTTTTTTACGAATAATACAGCAACAGTTATGTTTTATAAACTGTCTATTTTATCCAATTTCGAAGTAAAATGGATTTATTTAAATACCATTTTGGATAGTTTTAAATAACTTCCTTGAATCTTGTTTCCTTTATTAAATCATTTGTTATCTCAAAAATCAACTTCCCCATTTTTTTCAAGATCTGAGGATGAGGATTATAAAATTGTGAAAAATATTAGATTATAGGCCATCTTCTACAAAGTAGTTGTCCCGACATTTTGCACCATGAAGGCTAAGCACATCTGATAAACGTCATATGTTAAATTGCTTGGGAACTTTGAACTGATAGAATCCTGCCCTGAATTCTGTTAAAAATAACAAAACTCTGAGCAGAAACCTATATGTTCAAAGTTCCAGACAAGTCGCTAGGCGGTATGGCATTATCCATGATACTTAGAAACAAATTCTTTGAGTCGTCATGTACTTCAAATAAAAATGCTCGTTCAAAATACTCACGTCATCTTGTACAGAGTGTCACGTCCCCTTCCCTCAACCGGCGAAGAGAACGCGACGAACACATCAACAATCAACCGGGAAAATAGCCCATGAACATAATCAAATGAAATCAAATGCTGAAATTAAAAGCTGAACATGCATACATAGATGCAAAACTCCTCAATCATACAGCGGAAGAAACACAAACACATTTACAGCATTGAACATGTTCATCATAATTCCATAAAACAGTAGATTAATTACAGAGGTGAAATAACAGCCGCACTTATCTTTTTATGAAGAATTCACCCGCAACCAGCTACGTCGCTGCAACATTCCACCCAACCATAGGCCAGCTTGCTCATCAATCTCTCAGCAATGCCGCCACCCCCGAGCTGGGCATGATTCCTCCGGAATAAGGGTCAATTGCAGGCTTATACATAGCCACGGGAACATAAACAACAAACCAACCACAGCTGGGTTTCACAGGCTGTCAACAAACAAGCCAAGCCAGCACAGCCCAATGGACTAACCACTGCATACCAGCAGCAAAACAATTCCCTTCACAACCCTGTGAAGAAGCAAAATGACCGATGACAGTCCCAAACGAAAGGTGAGACACAGCTCCAGCCTATAAGGAAACTCAGAGTAGGTTTTGGCCCTAACGTGGCCAAAACAACTCAACAACAGCACCCAAACCAGGGTATATCAGCAGCCACAACACACCATGAAGGATAACAACAGTCCACAGTCCCAAAACAGGGAAATTCAGCCAACAGCACACCCAATTCCTCAATAGAATGGTTGGGGAACATCACACAGTCCCAACAAAGGAGAAGAAAAACTCCTAGCATGGACAGACAAGGGAAATTCAACCCACGAATTGGCAATCCACAGTGGTCCAAAACGAAATTGGAATCCCACAGCCGACAACACTCATGGGGAAGACAACAGCCCCAAACACAAACAGTGAGCATGGCTCACGGCATGGGAAAAACGACCCAAACATCTTGTGCGTGAGGAAAAACTCGCACCCAACAGAAAAATGCACGGGGAAGACATACCCGATTTTCTGCGTGAGGATTCCAGCAGTAGAGGCCCTGCGTGAGGAGAAAACAACTCCGATTTTTCCCGTGGATGAACAAAACAACAGCAAGGACGCGAATTACAATGCGTGGGTGCTTCAGCAACTCGTGGAGCCCCAGAAAATGTCTGCGTGAGACTAAAATCACCCAGAGCTTGTGCGTGAGAAGCCAACAGACCAAAATTGTGGTGAGAGTGAACAGTCCAGGGAAGAGTGCGTGAGGGAGAAGAATGGAAAACGTGGGTGGAGTGGGCAAGTGGATAAGGCTGACAGCTTGCCACAACCACCACCACTTCAGCAATAACTCCCCCAACCACCAGCTGAAGCATTAAAGAGGTTGACAAGGGAAGATGGAAAATCAACAAGGTGACAAAACATGGGTTTTTTTCCCCCATAACCAAGGTTTGACATCCCCCACCCCTTATCCTTTGGAACCATGCCCTTTTCATTCAATGTTGCACTGTCGTAGCTGGTTGTGGTTTATCTTAATTGATGTGCGGATTTACATGATGTCAAAATATAAGGCGTCGGATAGCACGACAAACCATCGGCAAATATCCCCATTGCCGAACATACACAACCAAATCGATGGTGGGGCTTTTTCCTTGAGCTCCTCACCATGATTAATTACATTTTACACATCATGCAAACGGGGTCGAAACCGGGGACATGACACAGAGTTTTTGTCCTGTATTATTTCATACGATAAAGGTTATGTAAACCATCACTATTTCTAACAATTTTTTTGTGCAATTTGATGGATTTATGGAGACAAAGCTTGAAGGTGCTTTGCAAAAAAACATTTGTTTCTGTCTGATATCACTAGCACCAGAAGTAGTGCTAGATTAGCGGCACCACTTAAAACCACCCAGTCTGCCATGCTCCTCACCTAAAATCAATGAAAACCTCCTGACATATCAATTAAAATTTTTTATGAAGTCGTTTGTGATTTTGTCAGTGATTATGGATGGTGAAATTGTGTCTAGTTTGTTGTTTGTCTGTCATCTTATTTGTTTGGTAGTCCAGAGTGGTGATTATAATACTCTTAGCTGCATGTTTCCCCGTTTTCATTTCCTATGTATTCATTGTGTTGTAGAAAGGGAAGTTGGTGGTGGTGCTGGAAGAGTGGATACAACGAAATCTTCTGATTAAGCAAATCCAATCCTACATAATTGCTCCAGTTGGAGGCTTCAGCTTCTACCACACATATATCATCATATTTAAAACCCCATGTACGCTCTCTGTTCTCCAAAGCTGACTGGAAGCATTAACATAAAATATCCTGATAGACAATGTAAAGTATCCACCCATCAACTTCTTTATTTTGGAACTTTCAACTGCGATTATTAATATAACATCATCTACGGCCTGTAGCTTATCAGTGCTCAGCCATTTTGGTTTGTGATCAGGGCCTGCGGTTTTGATTTAGACTTAATAATATATTCTGATGTTTGTATGGAAATCCATATGTAGTTGTATTGCATTATCAGCAGAAGAAAGGTCGCCTGATAACTCTGATGTTCAAATGAAACTGTACTAGTTGGCCTCAAAGCTCAAGCCTTGATATCAAAGATCTTGAGTTGCTATTTAATTCTTTTCCTGAATGGATTTTTGTGTTTTTGTGTAAATTATTATTTACATTTTTCCTTTTGTAAGTTGAGTAGATCCTGCTGCTTTGTGCGACTCAGGTTCAGTTTTGCTGAACTTGCATAAGGTTGATTTCTTTGGCTTTTAGCCTAATCTTTGTGAAAGCTTAAATCATGGAGAATCGCATAATATCATAAAATCATCTGATAAGTTGAAAAGAGGGTCCTAACTAAGGTCCATTTTTCACTTTACACGGAAGAAAGTTGAAACTTAGGGAATGAATATAACATAAAACAACTTTGGGTCAAATGCAGAGATGTTTAAGATTTTTACAAACTGAATGAGTAGCCCCTATTAAAACAACTTTGTCAAACTCGTATAACAAACATATGTATGGAAGAAAGATACACAAATCACTACCACTGGCATATTCTTCATCGTCTGGTTAAATTATCAAAACATACGGAAAATGACACAATTGTCACATTTCTGCTAATCCCGCAAAAATATCCAATAAGAATTATGTAAATGAAATCAAAATTTAAAATCTAGATGGTGGTTTGAATGAGAAAATTAAACAAAAGAACTTATGGTGGCCATTTGGATGGCCCACTTTTCTCTTTTTTAATTTTTTTTTTTTTTTGTATAGAAGGCATGTACCATCGTTATACATGGTAATAAAAGGTTGGAAGCATTTTTTCAGAAAAACAAAAGTTCCCTGGAATTAGCCCAATGGAACTTGCAGACATCACAAAGATGATAGGTAGTGCATTTCCAACAATAAGAGTTAGTAAACGGACTACAGAGGAAATATATAGTTGTAACAAAATGTCTTTAACTCACATAACTAATGAACAATGATAGGTATATTTATAACTATAGAAAAAATAATTAAAATGCAAAATTATAATGGCTCAGTTGCAAAATTCGGCATCTTTTATTAGACCAGGATTACAAAAGAGATGAATAACGTAAAAATGATAGATAAACATCCAGCAAGTCACAACTCCCATGACAATTAGAAAAAAACTGATCTTGCTAATAAGATAACTAAGCATGAACCAAAATTAGGACAAAATACTCTCCAATATTATTAGTCTTTTTTTATTTAAAATAGATATATATCTTCATTTAACTTTGTTTGATTTACATTTACCATTTGCTCTAATTGTAGGGACATATTGCAATAAGTGGTATAATGGTTCGAAAGACAAAACATTCACATATCAAGAACCTCCTGGTTCAAAGTTTATCAAACAAACATATATTTTCGAGTCAAGACCTTGTTTGGAGCGATATACAGCGTGAAGATGGAACCATTGATCGCACTGCTCTCATACCATACAATAGGTTGGAAGACTTTATTATGGGAGAACAAAACAACCCGGATGCACCATGTACATTTGTACAAAGATCCAATAGGAAACGCTTTGGTGATGGTGACCTTTCTATGATGGGTCCAACATCCTTGAACTATGCATTGTTAGTATTTATCATGACCTCTTAATCCAATTTATATGTTTTTTCAATATGTATTGTTAAGTTTTAAAAATTATTATTGGTATTACCATTACATATAATGATTTTTCTTTCAATGTTGGTTGTTTTTTAGGTTCCAATGTTGTTATGGCCCAAATGATCTTAGAGGATAGCCACAACCACCGTTAAGAAAGATAAATTTTGTCCAAAAAAAGGGATTCCAATGTAAATTTATAGCGAAGGAAGTTAATGATATGCCAGGGGTTGAAATTATCACCTATAATGAGTACCTACATGAGGATTGCAATGGTTGGCCATGCCATGGAAAACATGATAGATCTGGTGATCCAAAGTCCTTGAGCACCCCTCGTCTTTCAAAGGATATTCAATCAATGATAAAGACACTATGTGGACTTGGTGTTCCAGTTGATACAATATTTGAATGACATATCCTCGATGGGCTCTTTGGTTCCGCGATGGGTGCTAGAGACCTTAATTTATGTAGAAAAGATGTCTCCAATATATTCAACCGTCATTTGAAACATAAGTATCAATTAGATCCCAAGGATTCTTTGAGTGTTAACAAGTGGTATCAAGAAGAGAAAAAATCATTTTTTTCTACCAGCGACCAGAAGGGGAGGATGTACCATTCACACTTGGCATCCAAACAGAATGGATGCTTGATATGATGGTCAAGTGTTCTCACAACAGCATGTTGGCTTTGGATTCTACGTTTAGCACCAACAAATATGGGGTGAGTTTCATTAGTTTTTTTTAATGTTTCTATTAAGTTCGAAGTTTCATTCAATATAATTAGTACTCTAAAATTGAGAAGTTGATTATTCAAATTGGTTTGTGTAGTACAAATTATACACAGTTCTTGCCTTCGATTCCCAATATAGTGGTGTTCCTGTTGCATGGGCAGTGTGTTCACGCAATAGAACATCAGATATAGCCCAGTGGCTTAGACCACTCCTAGATGCATGTAGGAAAAGATGCCCAAATTGGAAACTGAATGCTATCATGACAGATGATGCATTAGCAGAAATTAAAGTATTGAGGTGAGACTTGTTTTGCACATTATGAATGTATGAATTATCATTAGCACATGTACACTTAAATTTTTGTTGTTATTACATTTAATGATGAATATATTTGGTTGATAAATGTTAAGCATGTTCAATTAACACAAGAACAATATCCTTTTTGTTGTAGGCAAATTTTTGGTTGTCGTGTCCTCCTATGCAATTGGCATGTTCGACGTGCTTGGTCAAAAAATGCATTTCCATTGGCATCTTCCCCTGAAAGAGATAGGGAATTATCTCATAGTCTTGGTGAGATAATGCACCATTGTCGTGATCATGATGCCGTTAGTGAGGCATTGCAAACATTCTTTGAAAAATTTGCTCGCAAAGTTAAGTTATTGGATTACTTCAGAAAACATTGGTTGAAAGGGGATAAGATATGTAAGTTACTTGTTATGTTGTCTTAAATTACTTTCCTCAACATATATAGATCATTTTTATTTAGTTATAATTACATTTCATATTGACTTAACATATTAATGGTTGGTTAACTTTTTCTTATTAGATATGTGGGCAAAATGTTATCGGGACTTTCCTCATGCTAATCAAGAGTCCAATAGTTCAATTGAATCATACCATTGCTTCTTGAAGACCAAGTTCTTATGTGACCAAAGGCGTAAATGTTCTAGGAGAATGGATTGGTTGATTTTCTCCCTATTGAAGAGGGTGGAACCTTTTTTTGTGCATCGAAACTACTTGAAGGAGTCTGGATTTCTAACAAACTGGAAGAAGGAGAGGTACCTAGAAACTTCATTGGAGAAATCTAGGAGAATTCCTAACAATGATGTTAGTCCTCATGACATCATTGAAGGTGCATACATGGTGATTAGCCAAACAGATCGTGCAAAAAAATACATTGTATCAACATATGCTACAAATGGTCTAGTATGTGATTGCCCATGGGCATTGCGAGGCAACACATGCAAACATGCTTTGAAAGTCAGTGCTCTATATGGAATTTGTAATGAATTACCCCGAGAAGATGCAATAGAGGAAGAAACAGTGGATGAGCTTCTAGAAGAACAAGCCACTTGTATGCCTCATACAAATGATGCCACCAATGATGCCAATGTGGACAATGAGAATGATCATGAAAATAGGAATGGGGACAATGTTGGAGGAGATGATGGAAATGCCTTTCATCAAGGAAGTGATGATTGTGATTTGATTATACAAGGGATGATAGAGAAGCTACAAGGATTACAGGTGATCCTTCTTTATTGTATGAAATTTATCCATTAAAGTTTACTTTATTCTAATATGCTTTGGTATTTACATATCAATTTTAATGTTTTATTTGATTCATTTGTTTTAAAATTTCATACATTTAAATTTGTAGGATGCAATTGATCATGCACCACGGGAACAACATAAATGTTTGGAAATGAAGGAGTATCTGGAAAGATTTATTATTGGCTTCAATGATAAATTTATAGTGGATTTTGACTTCACCAATGACCCACAAGCATTGGATGGATCTCTAAAAAGAAAGAAAAGTTGGATTAGCCCTAGCTTTAAGTGTCGACGGAGGACTCGACGAGCTCTAGCAGAGGACTTGAATATGAATGCTGAAGAATACATGCCATATGAATCTACCGAGTCTAGCCAACGTGGGAGGAGAAAAGTTGCATCCATGACAAATCCACAACATGGAACAATAGTTGCATCCATGCCAAATCGGGGCAATCAATCACATTTTCCTTTTGATTTGAATAATTTTCCTAATGATAACAATTGATAGATATCTTTCTATGTTTAAAAATATGCATTTTCTGAAAAAGATAGAATGGTAATTTCAATGTGGTTTAAAGTTGGTAGATTGATTCTTTTTGTGGCGAATGTGCTCCATTTTTCCAGCCGCCTACATTGATATTATTGTTTAGGTTTTCTAGCAACTATCCCCATTGTTTGTTAATACGTGTATTCAAGAACTTAAATCACACATTTCATATGCTCAAAAATAGCTATTTAATAAAACAAGAAATAGAACAACGGGAAAAAGATTTCCCAGTTTCAGACTTCATAGGGAGAGCTTTTGTATGTCAGGTATTTATGTCTGTATAAATTCCCACTCTGCACACATTCTGCTTTGCTCTCATCATCTGTTGACCACCTCTATTTCTCATCCTCTGACACTTGTCCAACATTGGTGTTTGTCTTTTATTCTACGTAAATCTTTTGTAATTACTGTGCAAGCGTTTCGTTGTAATTTTGGTTTTTTTAAAGCCTTCAACTTATACTTATAATTAGCAAGAAGAAAATATCTTTGGATTAAGATGTAATAAAACAAAATATTTACATACGAAGTAACATTCTTTGTATCACAAAAGGTTCTGAATGTTATTAAAAATAAAAAATATCAACAGGTTTCAAGATCTTAAAAAAAGGTTCAAAAATATTTTTACAAGTGAATTTATTTCTTTACAAAGTGAAAATCTATTCCTTTACAAATTATTAGTGAATTATTTCAGGTAGTGTAGTTTTTCTTCCAAACTATTAGTGGATTATTTTAGGTAGTGTAGTTTTTCTTCCAAACTATTAGTGGATTATTTCAGATAGTGTAGTTTCTCTTAAGTAACAATGATGAGTCGACACTATTTGTTGATAATATCAATGATAATTTTCCTTACTATCTATTTTCCATTTTGAAAAAAATAAATATTATTTAGTAAATTATTAGTAAACCATTTGTTATCTTTACTCAAATTTGAAATATTTTTACATATTAATGTAACATTCTTTGTATCACAACAGTTCAAGATTTTAAAAAACAATCCAAAACTATCAAAACGTTCAAGATCTTTAAAAAAAAATTCAAAAATATTTTTTACTAATGAAACTTTACTTCTTTATAAACTATTAGTGGATTATTTGAGGTATGGTAGGTTTTCTTCCAAACTATTAGTGGATTATTTCAGATAGTGCAGTTTTTTTTAAGTAACCATGATAAGTCAACACTATTTGTTGATAATATCAACCATAATTTTCTTTACTATCTATCTCCATTTTGACAAAAAAATATATTACTTAGTAAATTATAAAAAAAAATACATCCAAATTACACCATGTTAAAATTAGAGTATATTCACAATTAATTGTCTAAATATTTGATGATTATTAATAATATATCTAATTTTTATATAATAGAATCAATTTCTCAAATATTTAGACATACCTGGTTTAAGGTTTTAAATTAGTCATACTGATTAAAAATATCAACCAAATTTTAACAAACTTCAATCATATTTATGTTAAAAAAAACAACTTTCACACATTTATTAGAATTGCCATTTAAAAAGATTTGCATGTTTGAGAATTTTGAAGATGTTAGAAATGGATTAAAAAATTTATTAAACTTTTTGAAAATTTAAAATTTTATGTTCATATTCAAACATTTTTTAAAATATATATTTTATTTTTTTTAATTTTATATTTTATCAAAATTTTCATATTTTTATTTATTAAATTACTTTTCTCAATTCTAAAAATTATATTTAAATTATCATACATTTTGTAGAAAAATTTTGAAACCAATATTTAGAGTAAACACTTCATTCATCTTTAAGGAACCAAGTAAAACTTACTCAAACTTTACATGAAAACCTACACTCACAAATATAACAATAATAATAATATCACATTTACATGTCCTTTTAACACATAATACAAGGTAACACATCTTACCCAAAACAAAAATTCTTTTTCTGTGTAATATAAACCATTCTAATATAAAAAATAAAAAACGCTACTTCATTGGTGACGCTAATACATGTCGTATTAAAGTATTACCCTACTTTCATGTTTGTTGATACTTTAATGGATCGATAATAATTAAAAGGTTTGGGGTAACACAAAATTCTTTATGAAACGCTATGATCTCATATTTCATCACTATGAAATCTTTTTCTAAAAGTAGTTATGTCGTGTTTCCATTTAATCAAAACCAAGATTACAAAGGAGCCTTTATGGTATAAAAATATCTTGGGATATATGCTATAAAACAAATATAATAATTATAAAAAGATATTATTATATTGAATTGTTTTATTCAAAATTATGAATAATATAATCTAGCACAGCCGCAAAAGAGCGGCTGGGTAACGCTGATAGTAATCAAAATCCATTTAATTAGCTACTATCATGATTGATCTGAATGGGCTACCATAATCATGAATTGGGGCTACCATAAATATTTATTTACAGCTAAGTTTACAGAAACCAATTGGTAAGTTTAACTAAGAATGGATAAATAAATAATGTTTTTTTTCCTTAATTGACTGAATTAGAATTAAGATCCATCGTTTTCCATGTTTTAGGAAATTACCATAGATGTTAAAGGTAACCAGGCTTGGTGTGCACAATTTGGCATACAAAGAATAAATACCATAATTTGGCATACCAAGAATAAATACCATATAGAATATACTTTAATTTAATCCTTGCGTGCAGCTATACCCTAGCACTTTTCGATGACATGACTTGTCTACATGTTTTCCTCTTCTGGCGTGAAGTCGTTGCATGTACACTACATGTTACTTTTATATTTTACCATGTCTTCCCTATGTGTAAAGGACCAAACATTTGGGCAAGCTAATGCCTTTCCTTACACGTTTTCCTCAAAGGTTTTTACTTATGCATGCACTCTTATGCACATTCTGGCTTCATTAAATGCACATATACGGAAGCCAACATGCACATATACGGAAGCTCAAGAGAACGTGCATATATGGAAGAGAGATTCTATATATGTGTGCACTCTTCCGTATATGCACATACACGGAAGCTCTCTTCCATATATGCACATTCTACCTTCCGCAGAATGCGCATATACGGAAGGAAGAAAGCGCACATATGGAAGCTCTCTTCCATATATGCACATTTTGGCTCTCATAAATGCGCGTATACGGAAGAGAGCTTTTGTATATGCGCGCTCCCTTCCGTATATGCGAAGCCAACATGCGCATATATGGAAACACTCTTCCGTATATGTGTGCTCTCTTCCATATATGTGTAGGTTGGCTTCCGTATATGTACATTGGAAGAGAGCTTCCATATATGCGCATTTACGAAAGCCAAAATGCGCATATACGGAATCTCTCTTCCGTATATGTGCATTCTTCCTTCCGTATATGCGCATACATGAAAGGTAGAATGCGCATATATGGAAGAAAGCTTCCGTATATGCGCTTTCTGCCTTCCGTATATGCGCATTCCGCGGAAGGTAGAATGTGCATATACGGAAGATATGCGCATTTACGAGAGCCAACGTGCCTATTTACGGAAGCTCTCTTCCGTATATACGTGCTCTCTTCCATATATGTGCATTCTAACTTCCGTGTATGCACATATACAGAAGGCAGAATGCGCATATACTGAAGAGAGCTTCCGTATATGCGCATTGGAAGAGAGCTTCCGTATATGCGCATTTACAAAAACCAAAATGCGCATATACGGAAGCTCTCTTCCGTATATGCGCATTCTACCTTTCGTATATGTGTATACACGGAAGGTATAATGCGCATATACGGAAGAGAGCTTCTGTATATGTGCATTTTGCCTTCCATAAATGCGCATATACGGAAGCCAACATGTGCATATATGGAATAGTGCACGCATATACAGAAGCTCTCTTCCGTATATGCGCCTGTTGGCCTCCGTATATGCGCCTGTTGGCTTCCGTATATGCGCATATATGAAATAGAAGGCAAAATGTGCAGAAGAGTGCGTGCATATACGGAAGAGAGCTTTCGTATATGCACATGTTGGCTTCGCATACACGGAAGGGAACACGCGTATACGGAAGCTCTCTTCCATATATGTGCATTTACGAGAGCCAAAATGCGCATATACGGAAGAGAGCTTTCGTATATGTGCACTCCCTTCCGTATATGCGAACTCAACATGTGCATATATGGAAGCACTCTTCCGTATATGCGTGCTCTCTTCCGTATATGTGCAGGTTGGCTTCCGTATATGCGCATTGAAAGAGAGCTTCCGTATATGTGCATATATGGAAGGCAGAATGCGCATATACAGAAGAGAGCTTTCATATATGCGCATTGGAAGAGAGCTTCCATATATGCGCATTTACAGAAGCCAAAATGCGCATATATGGAAGCTCTCTTCCGTATATGCGCATTTACGGAAGGTGGAATGCGCATATACAGAAGCTCTCTTCCGTATATGAGCATTCCTCCTTCCGTAAATGCGCATATACGGAAGCCAACATGCGCATATACAGAAGAGTGCGCACATATACAGAAGCTCTCTTCCGTATATGCACCTGTTGGCCTTCGTATATGCGCTTGTTGGCTTTCGTATATGCGCATATATGAAACAGAAGGTAGAATGCACATAAGAGTGCGTGCATATACGGAAGAGAGCTTCTGTATATGCACATGTTGGCTTTGCATACACGGAAAGGAGCGCTCGTATAGGGAAGCTCTCTTCCGTATATGCGCATTTACGAGAGCCAAAATGCGCATATACGGAAGAGAGCTTCCGTATATGTGCATTTTTCCTTCCGTATATGTGCTCTCTTCCATATATGTGCATTCTGCCTTCCGTATATGCGCATACACAGAAGGTAGAATGTGCATATACGGAAGAGAGCTTCTGTATATGCGCATTCCACCTTCCGTACATGCGCATATACGAAAGCCAACATGCACATATACAGAAGCTCTCTTCCGTATATGCGCCTGTTGGCCTCTGTATATACATCTGTTGGCTTCCGTATATGCGCATATACGAAACAGAAGGCAGAATGCGCATAAGAGTGCATGCATATACAAAAGGCAAAATGCACATATACGGAAGAGAGCTTCTGTATATGTGCATTTTTCCTTCCGTATATGTGCAAATACGGAAGAGAGCTTCCGTATATGCGCATTCCACCTTCCGTAAATGCGCATATACAGAATAGAAGACTCATATCCAAGAGAGCGCGCATATACGGAAGCTCTCTTCTGTATATGCATGCACTCTTATGCGCATTCTGGCTTCAGTAAATGGGCATATACAGAAGAGAGAATGCATATACAGAAGCTCAAGAGAGCGTGCATATATGGAAGAGAGCTTCTGTATATGTACGCACTCTTTTGTATATGCGCATACACATAAGCTCTCTTCCGTATATGCACATTCTACCTTCTGCAGAATGCGCATATATGGAAGGCAAAAAGCGCATATACGGAAGCTCTCTTCCATATATGTGCATTTTGGCTCTCGTAAATGCCCGTATATGGAAGAGAGCTTCCGTATATGCGCGCTCCCTTCCGTATATGCGAAGCCAACATGCGCATATATGGAAGCACTCTTCCGTATATGCGTGCTCTCTTCTGTATATGTGTGATCTCTTCCGTATATGTGCAGGTTGGCTTTGGTATATGCGCATTGGAAGAGAGCTTCCGTATATGCGCATTTACGGAAGGCAAAATGCATATATACGGAAGCCAAAATGCACATATACGGAAGCTCTCTTCCATATATGAGCTTCCGTATATGTGCATTCTGCCTTCCATATATGCGCATACACGAAAGGTAGAATGCGCATATATGGAAGAAAGCTTCCGTATATGCGCATTCCGCCTTCCGTCCTCCACTATCCATATATGTGCATTTTGCCTTCCGTATATGCGCATATACAGAAGCCAAAATGCACATACGCGGAAGGCAGAATGCGCATATATGGAAGAGAGCTTCCGTATATGCACATTTTGGCTCTCGTAAATGCGCATATACGGAAGCCAAAATGCACATATACGGAAGCTCTCTTTTGTATATGCACATTCTACCTCCATATATGCGCATACACGAAAGGTAGAATGCGCATATACGGAAGGTAGATAGCGCATATACAGAAGCTCTCTTCCATATATGCACATTTTTGGCTCTCGTAAATGCGCATATACGGAAGAGAGCTTCCGTATATGTGCGATCCCTTTCGTATATGCGAAGCCAACATGCGCATATACGGAAGCACTCTTCCGTATATGTGCAGGTTGACAACAGTCGCAAACAACCATTCACCAGAAGTATAAATCGATGACATACAACCACAAACACTCCCTCAAGAACTAGTTAATATCAGTGGTATCAAATCCTGTAACCCATGTCCATATTCGCCGCTCCGCTCCACTCCCCCACGAGAGAAAGCTCCCCCGACTCTCGTATATATTTTTCACTTATATTAAAAAATAAATATTTTTTTATTTGTACAAGGTTATATTTATAATCATAGTTTTTATTTATTATTAGTGTACGCATTAATGATTTCAATGAAGTTCTGATATATTATATTATTAAACATTATTGAATATTCCTAAATATGATTTATATTAAATATTGTTGAATATTCTTAAGTATTCTTATTATTAAATATTGTTGAATATTCCTAAGTATTCTTTGGCAAATACAAAGGCATTTGAATATATTCTCAAAACTATATTGTTGAATATTCATAAGTATTCTTTGGAAAATACAAAGGCTTTCGAATATATTCTCAAAACTCTGTGAGATGTTTCAAGGAAATTTTCACATATTTTTAAGAGATTTCTCAAAAAAAAATCCAATGGCATAATTTTCATGAGATTTTCATATAAAAGAATCCAAAACCATAATTTTCAAGAAAAGATTTCTCAGAAAACAAATCCAAGGACATAATTTTCAAGAGACTTTAAGGAATTCTTAAAAATTCTAATGGTATCCTAGGCTTGATTTGGTAGGATATTTTATGTTGTTACATGTGTAATGGGCCTAGTGGTTAAATTGACTTATGAATTACCTAGTGATGAAATATATTTATAAATTAAATAAAATTAACTTATAAAGTAAGTAAAATTGACTTACATAGTATATATAAATGAGGATGTAAGAAACTTAACCAAATTAATTAGTTTTTTTTTAA
>LPNX011041800.1:43451-73803 GCA_001517045.1 Pseudotsuga menziesii | reverse complement strand
TTCAAAGTAGCAAATCTAGTAGGTTTAGTGGCAGCAATACTTGTCGAGCATATATGCTCGATGTATTGTTTTCGAGACTTGAATCCACGTGCTTTCAAGTATTTTGGTGTAATTTTTGTTCTTTTCACTATACCATAATCATTCTCCATTTTTGGCTTCTGCAAAAAGTTACAACATAGTCAATAAATATGAATATTGGTATAATATAATGAAAATATGGAGACGAAATGCATTGAAAAACTAGAGATCCTAAAGAATATCAATTATATATTAATGTTATTATGAGACATGGTATAGGGTATAGAACTTACCTCTCCTAAATTTCCTTGAAATCTAGGAGAACGTCGTAATGGTTGAAGAGAATGTGCTTTTTCATGGTTTTCTAATAAAGGTGTCCCATGCTCACCATCCATATTATGCAAAGGGCTTTGGGGAGATGTATATTCTTGATTCTAGATAGAACATCATAAATATATATAAGTATGCAACTCAAACCAAATTAAATATAAAAGTTAATAACTATAAAAATAAATAAATAAAGCATACTTGATCAATTTCATTTACATTCTTCCCAAAACTATAACCATGTTTTGAGGTTTCAAATGATTGCAATGGCTTCAAAAGAAAAACCTGCACCATAAATAAGAAATAATGTATAAATAAAAAAAATAACTCCATATAATGAACAATAATAAAAAGAAGTTAGAAAATTAAAAATCTAGTTTTCCTCTTATCATTATAGAAGTTATAATATAAAAATTGATATGCTAATGTTGTTGTGATGTAGATAAGTATGGAAACCAAACATACTTCCCCCAATAGCCCTTGAAATCTAGGTGAACGCCGCAATGGTTCACAACTTGTTTCTTGGGTTTCCAACTTGTTACTGTATGGAGATCTCTCCATAGAATTTTGTTGATTAGGCTATGCATATCAATAAAAATGGGAAATTAGTATAAAACTAATAATAAATATATTTATATCATCTATCTTAAAATGTCTTCAAAGTAAATGCATGCAAAAAAGAAAAAAGACTGAACTGTGTACTCATTGTTGATACTAGTTTCCCCAAAGTTTATGATAGGACTATGCCCATTTATCTCTTCTTCTTCCATGTCATTAAAAATCCCTACTGTTCCTTTTTGTTGCAAAGCAATTTCTATGCGCTTTGTTGTGTCTTTACGCCTACGAGGTAGGCTTTGATCCCAACGATGCATTTTTTCACTAATTTTATGTCTTGAGGCATCATTTAGCTCATCAACCGTAGCAACTGACTGCAAACAACAAAATCAATAAATTTAGTAACATTCATGTTATTAAAACACACACACACATAAAAATGCCAATAAATACTCGCAACAAAATCAATAAATTCAGTAATAAATTCATGTTATTAAAACACACACACACATAAAAATGCCAATAAATACTTACAGCAGAAATAATTTCTTCACGAACAAATCTTGTATATGCTTGCTTGCATGCACGGCACAACCTTGCATCTAGATCGTATTGTAACTTTTGGTTCTGTCTTTGGATCTTACTAGGTGTTTTTGTATTGCGTTTAGCATTTTCATTTCTTTGTCTCCCTCTTGGCCGTTTGGGAATCGAAGGAAGATTATGTAGGACAGTCCGATGGTGATTGAGGCCACATAATTTTGACCGAGTAAAGGTGCCGCGACAATCACCAATTAAACAGTAAAAGACATGTTTAGTGCCTTTCATAACTACATCCCATTCATGTTTATTTTCCTCCATTTTCTCAAATGCCTGTAAATAAATATGTAAATAACTATAGGGTTAAAAATCACTTCAAATTATCATAATAAATAAACAAAAACATATTTATTAATTACTTCATAACAAAAAAAAAGGATAAGCAAGTTTATCAACAGTTATTTTTAAACCTCTAGAAAGTAGAAACTAGTAAAGCATGTTTAATTTCATTCTTGAATTATTATTATTATTATTATTATTATTATTATATATATAAACATCCGTGTCATCCACCAAAACTATACCATTCATATTTGAATACAATAAAATAATAGTTTATATTAGTAAACAATGAATACAATTTGAGGGCCATTAACAAGCCCGCCATTAAAAGCTTAATTACAGAAGAACTCTCACGGCAATAGAGGAATGGATGAATAAAGGGGTCTGAATTTCTGTTGGTTGCAGAGCAATGAATAAAATTTGAGGGCCATTAACAAGCCCGCCATTAAAAGCATAATTATAGAAGAACTCTCACTCTCACGGCAATAGAGGAATGGCTGAATAAAAGGGGTCTGAATTTCTGTTCATTGCAGAGCTCGGATGGAGATGTTATCGACTGCATTCCTCGCCATCAGGAGCTTGGTTTGGACTACTGTAAGTTTCCCAGAAGTAACAATCCTTGGAGCCGGACAGCATGCAAGAAGCAATCATGTCAGCCATGGCTTTTGCAAAGTGATCCTCAGTGGCCATAGCACTATTAAAAAAAAACAGAATGATCTGCCATCACAAGACATGTCCTTATCATCCAGCTATTGCTACATTAAACATTAAACATTAAAGGGGAGTCCCATAGTCATGAATTTTGTTTAGTGGATCACATGGCTCTTGTTGTAATAACAGAGTCAAATTATGACCCCTGTTTTATCACCCAATACGTGATGTGGCGAACGTTAGATACAGAGAGTGGTTGGATGGTAAACTCTGTAAGCTTGTTGTGATGTTGCTTGATTGTGAATTGCATAAATATCCAAACTGGGTAGTGAGCTTTATCTGGAACTTCTTGAATGAATTCTGCTTGCATTTCTTTCTTGTAAATCTTGTGGGATTTGCAAAGAACATAGGACAACAAGCTCCAATTTGTCCTCTTCATAAAATTTTCTTTCTTTCTTTTAAAATTCTTACACCCTGGAAATTGATGCACAGACACAAGTGAAGTCTGCCCTCCATTTCTCTAATCAAACCCTTAGCTAATGAACAGTTAGGTGAGTCTCTTTTCTAGGCTTTGAAAGGCCCTGTTTGCTTGCTGGCGTGTAGCTAAGAGGGTAAATACCTTGTTCAATTCATTAGGGATGAATACTTCGTTTCAGCTAAGGCTTTGAAAAACCTTGGATGTTGACTGTGGTGTTGGGGTGAATACACTTGTTGATGATAGATGTGGCTGTCTTTGTACTACCCAATACAATGGCTTCCTCAAACTGTGCCTCTTCTTGTGTTAGCCATCAAGATATATTTAGTATACATATTTGCCTCAAAATTGGAGACTGAAGATAAATATAGATCTTCAGCTTATGTAGGCTAGGCTAGAATAAACTTCTTGAAGACACTGCAAAAAATAGCTGATGTATAGAATAGATGGTAGACTAAAACCCAATGTCTTACCACACTAAAATACAAAAAATAATATTCTGAATTCTGTTTCAGAGTTCTGAGTTACAAACTGAAAATTTAATACCAAATGGTGGTGTCTGATTTATTCCTTTACTGCAATTCTATTAAATGATGAAAGCAGTGCTTTCCCTGATAATTTCTCTAAAGTAGAGTGTGTTTCAAATTTCAATAGTAAACAAGTATCCTCACTAGTGTTGTGTGAAATGGTTATAGACAATTTGTGTAAGGGGTTGCTCGTTTATAGTGGGTGTTATAGGTTTTCCATTTTCCTCTCCACTCCTAGTTTTTGACCTTTATGGCTTTATTCTCATTTGTTTCTCTTTCCTTTTCAGATCTAAAGTTTTTAATTTTTCTTAAAATTGGCCACCATTAATTTCTTTTTTCATTTTCCGAGCAGAATCTTACAAATGCAAAGTGCTTGATTAAGTATCGATCTAATAATTGTGGCATACTTTAAATTCTCTCATGAGTGGTCCAATAACTAGTGGGTGGCGGATGTGAACCTGTGGGTGATCATCGGATTGAATTATGTTGGAATCATATCATTTGCAGAATCCACAGGGCTTTATGCAATGAGTGGAGAAAACTTCAGCTCCCACTACCTTGCTGTTGTTTCATCTGATTGTGGTTCCCTCTTACTGTAATTTTTCCTAGTGAAGCTGATTTGGTTTTCTGTACACGATCTTATTCTTTCCTCTTTTCCCTCATCTGACTGCTTGCTCGACTATGAAGTTCGTCCATGCTTTTATACTTTTCTGCTTTCATCAGGTCTAAATCTCTGAATATGTAATCATATCTTTTTCCACTATATCAACCTTGGTGACTACCACTATTCATGCAAGTCTATCAAAATTTAAGTTTTAACTAATGCAGACCATTCAGATCTCTTTTTTATTAAAGTAATTAATCTCACGGTATTTACCTAACCGCCCACGGTATTATTGCTCTTTCTTCCTATTTAACCTACTTCTAATAATAAGAAGGCAGACCTCTGCCCGTGTTCTTTTCCTGAATGCTCTGTTCTCCTGTTCTATTCTTTTTCTTTACATGGTATCAGAGCCTAGGGCCTGGTCCTTTCTTGTTGAGGTAAGCCTTTCCACAGAGTGGAAAGTACTTGAAGGAGCTCAGAACACAGCAGATCCAATCAGCTTACTCCGGCGATCAATTGCTTGGTCTCTCAGATCTGAATCTAGTAATCTCGATCTGAATAGCTCACGCTAGAGAATCAGAGGACTACGGAGGGAGCCACACAGAGAATCTTGGCGATCTATCATAGTTCATTCTCTGAATCTTGGCATTCTATCCGACTGGCTTGAGAACTGCTAGGCTATTCAATGGCACAACGGTTCTCCTCAGCGACCAGTCAAAAATCAGCCCTCGCATCCATCAAAGTGTTCTGCAATCCAATCGAAGTCTGCTATCATTCATCAAAGGCATTGTCGTGGATCGAACTGTAAGCCTTCAAGATCTGATCTGATCTGAGGAAGTGGAGCAATGGTAGCGGGTTCTTCACCTACAACATCGAGGACCAAACCTTTGGCAAGCAGATTCCTTCTTTGACCCTGGTATACCCCCCTGGAGAACTCAAATCAGTCTTTGGCTTCTTCGTCTCAGACGCTAGTAAGAAAAGCGAGTGGCCTCTGATTCTCTGATATGCTCAGCGATTCGTTTCAGATCTGTTTGAAATTCTGAATTGCCTTCTATTCAGAAGTTGAGATCGGTTGGCGCAGGTAAGATTTTTTTTTCGTTTGTTCCTAGATCCGACTTTGGGTCTACCCTGTTGGGATTTGAAATTGTGACCACAGATGATAGATGCCAAGGATGTCCAAAGATGTGCATTTTTTTTTTATGCAAACTGTACACATGCAGTAGAAGGATTGATCAAGACCTGATTGGATTAACCAGCACAACCCAGAGTCTCATCACAGCTTTTTAATTTACCAATAACCATAGATCTGGTATAAATCCCAGGCTCAGATTAGAGGATGTAAACCCCACTATTCTCCCGAGCCGAATACTCTATTTTCTGGATCTGTACTATGTTGATCTCAGGATCTAATCCCATCTTGGAAGGGGATTGGAGAGTGCCTCGGGTTGCCCATATTAGCCTGTCATTTGTTCGTTTTTTCTTGATGTTCTGTTCATTTAATCATATCAGATGGCTAATACCAGTTCCTTGAAGCTGATCTCCGGACCTGTTTTGACCGAAGCAAACTATGAATTTTGGTCTATCAAGATGAAGACATTTCTGCAGCTCAACAAATGTTGGGATATGGTGGAAACTGAGTTCACAGAACCTGAAGCGGTTGCCCTCGCCACAATGAACAATGCACAGAAAAATGCTCTTGAAGCTCGCCGAGATCGAGATCTCACAGCCACATGGTTGCTCCAAAGCTGCATTGAAGAGTCCATTTTCCCAAAGATCTCAGGTGCTACCAGTGCACATCAGGCTTGGAACCTGCTTGCATCAGCTTACAAGGGAACTGTTCGTGTTAAAACGGTAAGACTGCAAACCCTACGCCTTCAGTTTGAAAGTTTAAAAATGAAGGAGTCAAAATCTGTAGATTTGTTCATGACTAGGGTCTCGGGTCTAGTAACCCAGTTCCAAACCTATGGTGAACCCCTAGAACAAAAAGTAGTTGTTCAAAAGATTCTTCAGTGTCTCACCAAGAAATTTGCTATGGTAGTGACTGCCATAGAAGAAGCCAAAGACCTGTCTAAATTCACCTTAGAATAGTTAACTGGATCACTTCTATCTCATGAAGCACGATTCACTCAAGAAGAAGAAACATTGAGCAATGCTTTCAGCACTCAGGCTTCCCTCAACAGAGGTCGAGGCAGAGGAGGACGAGGTAGAGGAAGAAGAGGCCGATGGTCTAGATCATAAGATAGAACCAGTCACAATCATGAACACTCAGAGAATTCAGACAACTCTCACCACTCTCAAGGTCAGAGGGGAAGAAACAAGAGATGGACAAATAAGTCCAATGTTCAATATAACTATTGCAAGAAATATGGGCACTATGAACGTGAATGCAGAAAGAAGCAAGCGGACTAGAACGATAACCAGAACAATAGCAGAGCCAATGTCTCCAAAGAAGAAGACGGCTCGTCCGAAGTGATGTTTTTGTCTTATCAAGCAACTGAAGACCACTGCAACTCAGATCTATGGCTACTAGATAGCGGCTGCGGAAATCACATGATAGGTAACAAGTCATTATTCTCCAGCTTAGATTCCTCTGTTATCACGAATATCAAGCTAGGAGATGACTGTCTAGTTCCAGCAAAAGGCAAAGGTATTGTTCCTGTACTTAGTAATCAAAATGAGAAAATGTCCATTCATGAGGTGTTTTATGTACCTCATTTGACTGTAATTCTGATCAGTATAGGTCAATTACTTCAGAATAAGTATGATGTTAGGTTTCATGATACTTACTGTGCTATCTATGATAAACCTCCCAGTAAGAGACTCATAGCCAAAGTTGAAATGACCAAAAATAGAATCTTTCCTCTTAGAATTAGGAGTGCTAACCTTCCACAGCCTGTAGTTCATACAGTCTCTAGTCAAGACCAATCCTGGTTATGGCACTGTTTATTCGGTCATCTTCCTTTCAAAAGTCTCCATCTCCTACACAAACAGTCAATGGTCAAAGGATTACCGGTCATTCATAAACAATCCAACACCTGTGAGGATTGTATCACTGGTAAACATCATAGGGACAGTTTTCCCACTTCCACATCTCGAGCCAAAGAGCAACTTGAGTTAGTTCATACAGACCTCTGTGGACCCATGCAAACCCAATCCATAAGAGGCAGTTTTTATTTTATGACCTTTATTGATGACTTTAGCAGAAAAACATGGATTTATTTTCTCAGGCACAAATCAAAGACCTTCTCCAAGTTTAAAGAGTTCAAGGCTCTCGCTGAGAAGCAGTCTGGAAAGTCCATTAAAATGCTCAGGTCAGATGGTGGAGGTGAATATGATTCACATGAGTTTTCATATTTTTGTAAGCAGCATGGCATCCAGAGACAGTCCACCACCAGATACACTCCACAGCAGAATGGAGTTGCTGAACGGAAGAACCGGACCATCATGAACATGGCCCGTAGCATGCTGTCACACAAGAAGCTGTCAAATGAGTATTGGGCTGAAGCTGTTGGATGCTCAGTCTACTTGCTCAACAGATCACCTATAGTAACTGTCCAAGACAAGATTCCTGAAGAAGCATGGAGTGGCACTAAGACTAGTGTCTCACATCTTAGAATCTTTGGTTCTGTTGCCTTTGCGCATATCCCTGATGAACTCAGAAGAAAGTTATACAAGAAGAGTGAGCATTGCATTTTCACTGGTTATAATGAACAACACAAAGCATACAAGCTTTATAATCCTGTCACCAAGCAGCTTGTGGTGAGAAAAGATGTAAATTTCATTGAAGACAAACGTTGGAGTGGTCGTTCAGACATACATCATGAAGATCATTCATCTCAGCCATATCTACCTATCAGAGTTCCAAGATTGGAAGTACAGCAGCAAGAAGATGCAGCAGATGAACCACCACAGAACTGGAAAACCAAAAGCTTGACAGAGTTATATGAACAGACTCCAATTCTTGATGAGCAACTTCAGTTTGCTCTCTTCTCCTGTCAGCCCACATCTTTTAATGAAGCAGTGAAGGATGCACAATGGGTAACAGCCATGAATGAAGAAATTGATGCAATAGAGAAAAATCAAACTTGAGATCTTGTTGATATCCCTGTAGACAAAACCAGTATTGAAGTCAAATGGGTCTATACGACCAAATTGAATGAAAAAGGAGAACTTGAAAAGCATAAGGCAAGGTTGGTTGCCAAAGGATATGCACAGAAATATGGTATAGATTATGATGAAACCTTTGCTCCTGTAGCAAGGATGGATACCATCAGAGCTGTACTTGCCATTTCAGCACAAAATCAATGGCCTGTGTATCAAATGGATGTGAAATCTACCTTTCTAAATGTCATTCTTGAAGAAGAAGTTTATGTTGACCAGCCACCTGGTTATACTGTTAAAGGTCATGAAGACAAAGTGTATAAACTCAAAAAGGCCTTGTATGGTTTAAAACAAGCTCCACGAGCTTGGTATAGTAGGATTGATTCCTACCTCATCAACAATGGTTTCAACAGAAGCAACAATGAGCCAACTCTCTATGTCAAAACAGAGCAAGGTAAAATACTAATGGTATGTCTTTATGTTGATGACATGATTTACACTGGTAATTTGATGTTTGAAGACTTCAGGACAGTCATGAAAAAAGAATTTGAAATGACTAATCTAGGACTCATGAAGTACTTCCTTGGCCTGGAAGTTACTCAAACTGATAAAGGTATTTTTATCTACCAGCATAAGTATGCTACTGATATTTTGCAGAGATTCAGAATGGATAAATGTAAACCAGCAGAAACCCCCATAGCTCTTGGCACCAAGTTAACAAGGAATAGTGATGAACCAACAGTAAACAGTAAACTTTATAAACAATTGGTAGGCAGCTTAATGTATTTGACTGCAACTAGACCTGATTTGATGTATGCTGTCAGTCTTATTTCCAGATTTATGGAGTCTCCCAAAAACTCTCACTGGAATGTTGGAAAAAGAATACTGAGATATGTTGCAGGCACACTTGGATATGGCCTCTGGTACACTCATACACCAGACAGTACTCTTACAGGGTACACTGACAGTGATTTTGCAGGAAGTCTTGATGATAGGAAAAGCACATCTGGTTATGCTTTCCATTTGGGTACAAATCTGATCTCTTGGGCATCTTAGAAACAACCCATTGTGAGCATGTCTTCCACAGAAGCAGAATATGTAGCAGCCACCACAGCAGCTTGCCATGCAGCTTGGCTAAGAAGACTATTGAAAGATATGGGACACACTCCAAAATATCCCACATCTATTTTTTGTGATAACAACTCTGCAATACAGTTGTCTAAACACAATGTATTTCATAGAAAAAGCAAACACATTGCACTCGCTATCACTTCATTCGTGAGTTAGTCATTGAAAAACAAATTTCTTTACTGTTTTGTGGCTCTAAAGAGCAGTTAGCTGACATGTTCACCAAACCATTGGGAACATCTACATTTGTATATCAGAGAGAGCACTTAGGCATAGACACTGCTAAACATGTACTACCAGTTGAGATTAAGGGGGTGTATTAAAGTAATTAATCTCACGGTATTTACCCAGCGGTATTTACCTAACCGCCCACGGTATTATTGCTCTTTCTTCCTGTTTAACCTGCTTCTAATAATAAGAAGGCAGACCTCTGCCCGTGTTCTTTTCCTGAATGCTCTGTTCTCCTGTTCTGTTCTTTTTCTTTACATTTTTAAGATAATGAAATAGTAGCTCGTACTTCGAATTAGAGCATTGATGTTTTGTATGGTGGACAAAAAGTGTTGATATTTTAATAAGACTATTCTGAGACCTTCTATACAACAGATTGATTTCACCTATTCATCCTTTGTGGAAGTATGTATGTCAGTAATACCTTATGCTTATGTGCCCCTGCCCTACAGTAATCCTGGAGGGTTTTTGTTTATATATCTGATTATATAGTTTGCAAATCTCTGCCAAGTGCACACATTGCCTCGCAGTAATCCTCGAGGGTTTTTGTTTATATATCTGATTATATAGTTTGCAAATCTCTGCCAAGTGCACACATTAGATAACCAGAAGTCCCTTTATTGAAGTCTAAGAGTATAGAATTTGTATTTGATATGCTGTGATGTGTGTATGTAGGTTCCATGAATTAGTAGAGTTTGATGAAGGAAAGCGAAGTTGTCATACCTATAAATTACCCATTATCCGAAAGCATGAACAAGCGTCACACCTAAAAATAATGCAAGTAAAGTAAACAACCAAAGCTCTAATAAGTGCCTGAAGCATAGGACTACCTAAAGCATAGGGATTCCTAACTCTGTAGAACCTGGTCGCCTTAATCTCTAGCTTAAAGCTTCAGCCGCTCCAGCTCAACCCTTCAACTGCTCAACACTTCAGCTGGCTCGGTACCCTTCAGCTGCTCAACGCTTCAACTGGCTCGGTACTCAGCTAGAGGTTCTATTCACGAACTGCAGGCAAAACTACCTTGAATGCATGTAGATATGCTGGCTCGGTGCTGCAGGAATTATTACTGGATGATATATTTTGCAGTAACAATAAGTCTTTAACATGTTAAATATGTTTTCAGAAATTAAGCGAGGATTTCACATGGAGCTCGCTTTCACATACCTGGAAGGCGATGGAAGGCTACGTTGAGACTCAGGCTCAGTACTCAGCTGGAGGTTGTATTCACGAACTGCAGGCAGGGATACGTCGGCTCGGTGCTGCAGGAAGGGATCCTCTGCTTCTGATTGTTCCCTACGTTCAAATGTTCCTTCCCGCTGAACTCCCTCTGCATTAACGCTGGCAATCACAACCCCAACCACTGAAATAAATGAAACGACGATTATCGAGGCTGGGGAGATGTTGGACGACGGCGGAGAGATTGCAAGGATTGCAAGTCAAAAACCAGGTACACTCTGCAGCGACGTGGATCCTACTCCATGTGGATGCGTGCTGGATGGAGGATGCAGCATGTAGGAGCATGGAGTGAGCAGATGCGTGCTGGATGGAAGATGCGGGAGCATGGTGGATGCCATGATGCACGGGATGGAGGCCAATGGTTGATGCGTATGTGAATGGTATGGAGATAGAACAACTGGCCCCGGGACCTGCTGGAGTAAGTACACTCGGGAGGGAAGATTGCTCCCGAGTTAGCCTACTCCTAAACTAATCTCATGATAACTACAACATAACCTACTCCTAAACTAATCTCATGATAACTACAACATAATAACTACAACATAATAACCGCTTAAACATAATCATAACTTCATAACCATAATATCAGCATAAACATAGTAACGTCATCATCGATTTTTAAGTCGCCCTACTCCACACAGAATTAATCATAGATTGCTAAGCCGCTACCACGGGATTGAGTGTCCACCAAAGTTTTCCACACAGAATTGCTTAGTAAAGAGTTTAAATATTCCATGATTTTGCTGGTCTTGTCAGCTTTTTACTGGAGTTTGCTTAAAAAAAATAAATTTAAAGAAAGAGTTTGACCATTCCATGATTTTGTATGTCTCATGAGTTTTGTTTTTTTGTCCGTGTAGTCTACGCAATTGCTAAGTGCCCAGTTAAGTCAACTTAAACTATTAATTTGGACAGCTACGCCACCTTCATGTCCCATTGAATATGGTGACTTTTGTGCACCCTTTCACATGTCTTTCAGGTCTGTACCGACTCCCTATGTATACTGCGTACCAACCAATTTCTCAAAGATTCTGAAACGATTGAATGGGACGATTTTGTCTTGGTTTGATTGTTCTCAAAGATTGAATTAGTGGGCATCTTTCAATTATGAAACCTATCATTTTTATATGTCCAACTCAATTCAGCAGGGAGTAAGCTAGCTGTGGAGCAATCCTCCCTTATTGGACGGAGGAGGAGCAAAGTTAGCGTTGACTTTGCTCCTCCTCCGTCCGATGGAGATAGTTTTGCTCCACAGCTAGCTCACTCCAGAGCTAGGAGCAATTAGGAAGTGTCACAATCACTTGTTTCAACTACTTTATATCAGCAAGCAAGAGCTATCATTGAACTGCAGAGCATTTAATGTTGCTACAACAAGTTTAATCTTTAATGACCCTTGAATCTTGAATACGGCAAACTACCCAAATTCTAACATATTGACTATTAATTTCGACGTCCTCTTAGAAATGATTTTTCTTTCTTCGATTTTCCTGTTCATCGTCCGAGAACGCGACACTTATAGTATTTATAGGTGTGCCGCACAGAGTGCATAAGAGTCGGGAAATTAGAGAAATGGATAAACGTTTTGTGTCGATAAAGCTTGTGATCATGGCAAGTTTGGCAGCGTTGGATATTGCTGCAGCTATGCGTTACTCGAAGAAGCCGAATTATTCCTCCGTTCTTCATCGGACTCGGACTCGGGAGCATGATTTATACCATGCTCATACGTTTCAACAAGCTGCTTTTGTTTCGAATGAAGTTGGGCTTAAGCTGGAGGAGATCGAATTGACATCACGCATGGGCTCACTTCACAATAGAAGGGACGTGGAGGCGCTTTTGTGCTTCAAAAATGCAGTGACAACCGATCCATCTGGATCCCTGTTCAACTGGACATCACAAAACTCACAGAACGTGTGCTCCTGGAATGGTATTCGGTGCAGAAAGGGCAAGAGTAGAGAGGTTTCCATAACACTTCATGGCTTGGGATTGGAAGGTAGTCTTTCACCATCTCTCGGAAGACTTTCATTATTACGCACTTTCAATCTTTCTGGTAATCATTTGACAGAAATAATTCCACCGGAGCTTGGCCTGCTTAAAGAGCTGCGAATACTTGACCTCAGCGTTAATTTGCTCTGGGGCCCTATTCCAAAAGAGCTGTGTAATTTTAACTATCTTCAACAGATCAAACTTTCACAAAACAGCTTGACAGGCATTATACAAATCACAAATGAATGGGTAAGTTTGCTCAATAAACACAGATCACACTTACTCTGTACTAATTTTTGAGGATCAACATGGTTAAACGCAGAATTCATATGAGTTAAATATAAATTTAGCATTTAAAAACTGGAGTTAAATGTTAACAAACTCAAAAATATAATTTGAATAAAATCCTCTCTATAATGCATGAAATAAAAAAAGTTATTTGTTGACGGAATGGACGTAACTGTTGATATGTTTAAAGATGACTATTAATACATTCATCTGGCCATTATTTTGCTATATGTGTATTGGAGAAATATAAGGAGTCATAGGTGGCATTCCAATTTCCCACATAAAAATAAAATGGAGAGTACGCATAGTTCCACCGGATCCGTTAGCACAGGTTTTCTCCGCCGTGCTGGAGTTACAACTAATAAGAGGACACGTGGCCATCCAGTCGGTTCTTATGGTGCTCAACAGAAGACAGCAGCTGCTGCATTGGGCTTAAGGGCAAATCGCAGCTCAGAATCTGGGCCTCCACCAAAGCGGCCACGTCCACCTCGTCCAGGAACAAAAAGAGTTGAGGCCGAGCACCCGATGATAACACGTGGAAAAGCACAGAGAGCAGCTGCACTACAACCTCCCTGGAGACCCGGTATCACAACCGGAAAAACCAAACCACAGCCCCACAGAGTGACTCCCGAAGTCCAAAAGTCCAAGAAAGTGGGATCTACAGCTCCACAGCCCCAGAGAGTTACTCCCGAAGTACAAAAGCCCAAGAAAGTGGGACCCACAGCTCCACAGCCCCAGAAAGCCGGTAACCTACCAAAAGTGGGACCTACAGCCCCACAGCCCCAGAAATCCGGTAACAGACCAAAAGTGGGACCCACAGCTCGACAACCCCAGAAAGCCGGTTACCAACGGAAAGTGGGACCCACAGCTCCACAACTCCAGAGAGCGGGTTACCAACGGAAAGTGGGACCCATAGCTCCACAACCTCAGCAAGCCGGTAACCAACGGAAAGTGGGACCCACAGCTCCACAACCCCAGCAAGCCGGTAACAAACCGAAAGTGGGACCCACAGCTAAACAGCCCCAGCCCCAGAAAGGCGGTAACCCACTGAAAGTAGGCACCACAGCTAAACAGCTAAAACCTCAACAACCCGGAAAGGTTGCTAAGGCGATGAAATCCGAGGAGCCTTATTATTACGGCATACCGGTGATAGCCAGTCTAGTCTCAGTCTCACTGTCACTGCCGCCTTCACCACCCCAGTTAGCAGAAGAGCTTCCAGTTCAATCGAAGGCCAGCGACCACAGTGGTCAGCCCATGTCAGAAAGCCCTCACCGCGAAATTAGCGACTGTTTTAGCTCTAACATTCATTACGTGAAGAAGAGTTTACAGCGACACCTGGCTCCGAGGGGTTATACTGGTTGGAGATAAATTTTTAATTCATTAACTAAGTTTAAAATTTGATTTTCACATTAAATTTATATTACCATTTAAACCTTTTAAGCTGCAATCTCTTTTGAAATACAATCTACCCAAAATTGTTTGGAGTTATGCCAACTTTAAACTAGATCCTTAAAACAGAAATACAAAATTCATGAAAATATTCCTCTGGTGAGGTCGTTCGTATTGCCCAGTCCAACAATTCATTGACTATCCATTTTAATTTTTAGCTTGAAGCAACAATTCATTCATTGAGTATCTTTGCTACATAAATCGTTCAATCCTATACGACTTTCTCAAGAATGAGTTGCTGGAAACATGATTGAAGGCAGTCCCTTAGCCACGCATGGTTTAGGACGAGCTGGTAACTGCATGAGTCCAGGTTTTGAATCTCTCTGTATCTTTCTTTTGCCCTTTAACATTTAGTTTGCCCACATGAATTTACAGTCGGGAGGTCTCTAATGCCTGCCTAATTTTAATGAGGGAATTATATTGGTATTTTGGTATGTGGTTGTGCAAATTCGAGTCTTAAGGTTCCTCTAATCTGTGGCTAATAAAATCTGTTCAAGGTTACGGCTTGTTTAATAATATTTCCACTAAAATTGTCGTATAAGCTAAGAGCTGTCTGTGTTGCTTTTTCCATGCTTACAAGTAGCACAATCGGTGAACACAAGGGTTCTAAAACTGTTAGTATGGAGATTGGGATCTTTGAAAATTGTTGTAACACCTGGTCTGTGAACTCCTATATTTATATTCATTTGCGAAGATACAATGGAGCAATCTCGTGTGAAGCTTTCAAGATCGAAAATTAAACAAGCTCGATGTCTGAGGTCACCTTCAGAGCATTCAGTGGCGCCCACGTTCTCACTTAAATGTTCCCAGCACTCTGGTAATTTGTCTGATATGTTTTCTTATCACCAGAAGCTGGCTTGTTAAAATGATATACATCTATTTTTCCCTGTTCAACTGGACATCACAAAACTCACAGAACGTGTGCTCCTGGAATGGTATTCAGTGCAGAAAGGGCAAGAGTAGAGTGGTTTCCATAACACTTCATGGCTTGGGATTGGAAGGTAATCTTTCACCATCTCTCGGAAGACTTTCATTATTACGCACTTTCAATCTTTCTGGTAATCATTTGACAGGAATAATTCCACCGGAGCTTGGCCTGCTTAAAGAGCTGCGAATACTTGACCTCAGCGTTAATTTGCTCTGGGGCCCTATTCCAAAAGAGCTGTGTAATTGTAACTATCTTCAACAGATCAAACTTTCACAAAACAGCTTGACAGGCATTATACCAATGGAATTCGGCCACCTAATCAAGTTGGAATATCTCAACTTGAAGGCAAATAATCTTACTGGAAGTATCCCAACTTCTCTGAGCAACTGCACGTCTCTGCAACAGTTGACAATTGAATTCAACGTTCTGACTGGTGCAATTCCTCATGAGCTCGGCTTGTTGCAAAACTTATACAAACTGGGTTTAGAGTCGAACAAGTTGGAGGGTACCGTTCCTCCATCTCTGGGAAACTGCTCTTCACTCCAGATTTTATTTTTGGGGGACAACAGATTGTCAGGCAGTATACCACCTCAATTGGGAAATTTGAGACAGCTTGTTCAGTTGTCCATTCATGGCCCGACTAACATTTCAGGTATGATTCCTTCTGAAATAGGAAATTGCAGCAATCTTGATTGGTTGGATTTAGGATACAACAGAATTAGCGGCTCCATCCCAATGAATATATTCCAGCTCCAGGCCCTCTCCATTCTAAGTCTTGTTCAGAATAGCCTAGTAGGTAGTATACCTGAAGCCATTGCCGATTTAAGTCAATTGATCTATTTAGACATTTCTGCAAATATGTTCTCTGGTGGCATACCCCTAAAACTGAACCATTTTATGGAGTGTATCGATTTCCTCAATAATCATTAGCATCTTATTATGAAATAAAAAGTTTAAGAAAAAAATCTCTGTGTACTCTTACTCTATTTTATCTTGACCTTATTTTATCTTATGCCCTCAATAGTCATTAGCATCTTATTATGAAATAAGAAGTTTAAGAAAAAGATATATGTGTACTCTTGACCCTATTTTATCTTATGCACTTACACGACTTTGTAAATGAAATTCTCACTTTCTATGTGGCATATACTTGTTTCTATTTTACTAATTATTATAATTATTATATCTGCCCAAGGCAAAAAAATTCTATATGTACTGTTGGCTTTATTTTATCTTATGCAGTTACACTTTGTAAATGAAATTTTCATTTTCTATGTGATATATACATTGTTTTTATTTAGGCTTACTATACAATATGAGTGGGTCTAATGGTTTAGAGTATGTGTTTCTTCTTAGAAAACCACAGGTTTTGTAAAGAAAGTTTACACATAAAGAATATGAAAAAAGTATGAGATATGTTTTTTTGTTAGTAAAATAAATCATAATCGTATGGCTCTGATAATGAGGTTCTTATAGGACTGTTCTCATTATGTGTATGACCTATGAGACCCACCGATCCTAGCTTTACAGAAGAAGCCAGCCGTAAAGATTGTGTAGCCAATCTTTTCTAATTCGTCTAATAGGATGCTCAATGAGTTTGGTGCACTATAAGTGTTGGGCATCGATTAAGGTGTCGGACATGAAATAAGGCGTGCAAGAGGGAGTATCTGCGTATCATGTTTTATGGTTGTGCTAAGCCCTAAATTTTTATGGTTGTGCTAAGCCCTAAAGTTGATGGATTTCAAATTTGCAAATAAACATTTATATTATCATGTTTTATGGTTGTGCTAAGCCCTAAAGTTGATGGATTTCAAATTTGCAAATAAACATTTACATTAATAGAGTTCAAGCAAGATGTAGTTAATCTTTGAAGTATTTGCTTGTCTGTTTTATAGATTTTCTATCTTAACAGCAAGATGGGTTAATGTTATAGTATTTGCTTTTCTTTGAAGTATTTGTTTGTCTGTTTTATAGAATTTCTATTTAAACAACAAGATGGGTTAATGTTATAGTATTAGCTTTTCTCTGTTTTATAGATATTCTTTAGTCTTATAAGTAGCTTGTATAATTATCTTTCAAGTAAGATGTGGTAAATTATTTAATATTTATATAAAACTGTTTTATAGATTTTCTATCTAAACAGCAAGATGAGTTAATGTTATAGATGTTGTATCTAAACAACAAGATGGGTTAATGTTATAGTATTTGTTTTTCTCTGTTTTATAGATATTCTTTAATCTCATAAGTGGCTCGTATAGTTATCTTTCAAGTAAGATGCGGTAAATTATTTAGTATTTGTTATTTTCTGTTTTGTACAGCATGTTTTAACTTAATAAAAATATTTATCTTTAATTATATTAATATACATGAACATTACATCACATAGGAAATGTTCAGCCTCTTGAGGAAGGATGTATTTATTTCACCTTAATACCGTTCCAAAAATATATATTAAAACTGCACTAGTCCCAAAAATTTGATAGACCAGAATGGAAAAAACAAAGATGGGATGGACTAAAAAAATATACAAGAACCGCACAGATTCCCTGAAAGACGAGAATGGGAAAACATAGGTGAGATTGTGTTCACGTCCATTGTAGTCAGGCTTGGGAATAAAACTTATGGGCTTTTGGGGTTTAAAGTAACCATTTAACTAAAAGACAAGTCAACAGAAAATAAGTAAAACAGACATGGGAAAAAAATATGGGCTTTGGGGGTTTAAAGTAACCATTTAAACTGAAAAACAAATGAACAAAAAATAAATAAAACTTTTGGGGCTTCAATGACCATATCGATCATTGTCCAAGTCAGTTCAAGATGAAATTATGTTGGGATAGTTGGAATCCTTCGAAGGCCCATCCTTGTGACTCTTCTCCTTTTGCCTGTACAAACAATAAAAACAAGTAGAAACAAGGCATGTTCTTGTAGCCCTGCCAACAACAAAAACAAGTGCTATATTTTGTTTAACCTGAAATACATGCATATACATTCTCTACATTCACAGTTCAAATGTAGTTTCTAACTGAATTAGTATGAAAATGAGTTTTAACGGAGTTAACATAAATTATTTGCGTTAGAATTGCTATAAACAATGACGTGATTGCCCATTATTTTTATCTATTTCGCTCATCATACTTACAATTTCTCTCGACGATGCAAGCCCAAACTGGAGGCCTGTCAAAGTCATCTACGGACTGTGAGCAGTTTCTTCCATCCTGCGAAGAAACAAAGTGAATGATTGTTTCACTCACTAGCCTTCCTTACCGGTTCTTAATATCTACGTGAAAAGCAACTAACCTACTGGTATTCCTAAGTTCTTCTAGTTTGTAGGTAAAAAGTTCATGGAACAGAGAAGAAAATGAAGAATGCGTCACATGCTTAAGACACAAAAGAAATGGTAACAATAGTTAGTTAGTAACTTATTACTAAGAAATGGTAATACTAGTTAGAAACTTATTACTTTCTCTTGGGCCACAGATATTAAGGACTGTCAAGAAGAAGGGTGATAAATACTCAGCCTATTGCAGAGCATTCAATGTTTTGTAGCAGACATCTTAATGGTTAAATCTTAAACAGTTTTAATCTAAAGTTTAGCATGCCCGCTACCAACTCATTGAATAGTCTGTAACAATAGACTTATTGAATGCTCTCTAGCAAACTGAATATTTATCGTCCACCACCTAGCCAGCTATATGACTGCACCATATGACTGCAACTATAACTGTGTAAATGCATTCTCAAAGCTAAATTTTTCTTAACAAACTTTGTAAAAGAACTAAAATTTTAACCCATAACTAAATCGCAGAATTTGATAACTATGATTTACACTACACAGAAAGCAAAGCTACGGCTCTTCCAATAAATCCTCTTAATTGTTATTTCATTAAATTGATTAGCTGTGTGTTCTAAAATATTTGTTATTTCATTAGATTGATTAGCTTTGTGTTCTAAATATTCAAGTCACCACAGCTAAACAGCTAAAACTTCAAGAACCCGGAAAGGTTGCTAAGGCGATGAAATCCGACGAGCCTTATTATTACGGCATACCGGTGATAGCCAGTCTAGTCTCAGTTTCACTGTCACTGCCACCTTCACCACCCCGATTAGCAGAAGAGATTCCAGTTCAATCGAAGGCCAGCGACGACAATGGTCAGCCCATGTCAGAAAGCCCTCACCGCGAAATTAGCGACTGTTTTAGCTCTAACATTCATTACGTGAAGAAGAGTTTACAACGACCCCTGGCTCCGAGGGGTTATACTGGTTGGAGATAAATTTTTAATTCATTAACTAAGTTTAAAATTTGATTTTCACATTAAATTTATATTACCATTTAAACCTTTTAAGCTGCAATCTCTTTTGAAATACAATCTACCCAAAATTGTTTGGAGTTATGCCAACTTTAAACTAGATCCTTAAAACAGAAATACAAAATTCATGAAAATATTCCTCTGGTGAGGTCGTTCGTATTGCCCAGTCCAACAATTCATTGACTATCCATTTTAATTTTTAGCTTGAAGCAACAATTCATTCATTGACTATCTTTGCTACATAAATCGTTCAATCCTATACGACTTTCTCAAGAATGAGTTGCTGGAAACATGATTGAAGGCAGTCCCTTTGCCACGCATGGTTTAGGACGAGCTGGTAACTGCATGAGTCCAGGTTTTGAATCTCCCTTTAACATTTAGTTTGCCCACATGAATTTACAGTTGGGAGGTCTCTAATGCCTGCCTAATTTTACTAATTTTAATGAGGGAATTATATTGGTATTTTGGTATGTGGTTGTGCAAATTCGAGTCTTAAGGTTCCTCTAATCTGTGGCTAATAAAATCTGTTCAAGGTTACGGCTTGTTTAATAATATTTCCACTAAAATTGTCGTATAAGCTAAGAGCTGTCTCTGTTGCTTTTTCCATGCTTACAAGTAGCACAATCGGTGAACACAAGGGTTCTAAAACTGTTAGTATGGAGATTGGGATCTTTGAAAACTGTTGTAGCACCTGGTCTGTGAACTCCTATATTTATATTCATTTGCGAAGATACAATGGAGCAATCTCGTGTGAAGCTTTCAAGATCGAAAATTAAACAAGCTCGATGTCTGAGGTCACCTTCAGAGCAATCAGTGGCGCTCGCGTTCTCACTTAAATGTTCCCAGCACTCTGGTAATTTGTCTGATATGTTTTCTTATCACCAGAAGCTGGCTTGTTAAAATGATATACATCTATTTTTCAGCAACCACATGCTATATACATGTATTTCTCAACTTTTATATATATATATATGAAAACACCTGTAATATATATATATATATATATACATGAGAGTATGTAAATAATGGTCCTGGATTTGATATTTGATCAAGAATGGAACTTAAACAAGCATTGTACATTATGCAGGGTCACTGCAAGTAGATGATGGACCTTTTAGATGCAATCCTAGTTTTCAAAAACAAGATCACATTACCAAAAAATACATCAAGGTTCTGCTACATAGCACTTGCTATGGTTCAACCCGAGCCTAACATGTCATGGGACATGTAGGATAGGAAGCCATATCGCGTACCCGTTATATAACTACAAAATGTGCTCGTGATATGTAGTTATAAAACACATACGTGATTTGTAAAACAAAAAAAACTTTAAATACACAGGCCCGAAACCCACGGTCCATTTTAACAATCAAGAACGCGAAAACGAAGGCCAATTGGAGCGTTTTGGAGCAATTTAACTGCTTGAGATTGTTGGAGGAGCTGATTTAGGTTGAGGGGAGGAGATTTCACTGGTGAATTGTCATCCAACAAGGTAATTCAATCACCCAAAGCATTCTTTTTTTGTCCATTTTTAACCTATAATTGTGTTTTTTAATAGAATAATCAATCCAACAACCCCCAAGCTAATGTTTGATGGATTCAAACTAAAATAGGTTATAAGAATAAAAAACATCATGTCTAATAGATATTCAATGTTCCAAAAGGCTAAAAATATATAAAACAAACACAAGTATAATCCCAACTTGCATAGAATTTGATGGACAATGCAAAGTTTGAATTGGGATACTAGTGAGAGTGCCCACCTGTAACATGCATAGCCAAACCTTCAAATGCAATGATTGTGCTGGAATTAACACAAAGTGCAATAAAATTTAGCAATTATTTTCATAGATAGGTGAATGCCAACATTTTAAGATACATAGTGAATGAGGGATCCAAATGTAACAACCAATATAATAATCAAAATGGAAGAAAGAGGAAATTGTGATCAAAATATGCAAGTTGGACCCTCATCTTGATCAGAATTCCATATTTAACAATCATTTGACACAATAAAAAACACATATGACTATATAAAGGGATTGTAATTTCTAGAAGAATATCAATACTCAACAATACCATGTGAATCCATCGACCTATTCATTATGAATGTCCCAGACATACATAGAGTCATATACAACAACTGGAGTAAATTTATAAGATATAAAATCTCACAACAACATTTAAATTCAAGAGATCTACTTGATCTTGAGAGTTGAATGAACGACAATTTATAAAGTCATAATCACCACGAAATGTTGAGGAAAGGTGACCACTCCATACATCATATGCCTGAAATGTGGATTTGTTTTTTACATAATGTTAGCTTTCTGACATTTGACTACCTATATCCCTAGATCTCCCAAGGGATTATCCTATAAACATAATAAAGAAAATTAGAAACATGTGAGACCCTAGGTCTCCCTAAGATCCCTTGATCTAGCAAAGACATAAATGACTTTACTCAAATAGTCTATGCCCCTGCATCACTAGGTTTATCAACCATTTTTTAAAATAGCCAAAACAATGGGTAATATATTTCTACATGTCGAGTCTCTAAGCTCATCTACAACCAATTGTAATCTAGTCCACAAATTCTCCATTTTCCATGTAACTTTTGGTTGGTTTCCATGGTTATACAACAATGGACAACAATGGAAATGGTGAACACCCATGAACTACCTAGAGTGCGTCGTGAGAGTGTTCCCAACCATGATCGAGTCAATTATATTTAGAGGATATGGTGGCAGCCCTGTATCACCCCTTTTCTTGCCTCACATGTCCTAATAGTCCCTTGCCCCTTTCTTTTACATATCCAAGGGACGTAAATTCCAAAACATGTCAAAATAGTAATCCTAAATTCAAAGAAGTTTAAACCCAAGTGTGCATGGAAAAGTCACCAATGAGGGTGAAGAAGTGCCTTAACTTCTAGAAAGAAGTTGAACGAAACTCACTACTTAATTGTTAAATGTTTAATTTTAAGTTTTAAATGTATGTAAGTGAATGCCATTAAATTGCTTGTAACTTGAGTTTTCTTTAATTTACATTTTCAATTTTGAAGAGATGCCATTATATACCATGTATAAATTTCTAATTATTTCCTTATTGATTTTTTTATTGCAGTTGCAACTATGGACACCAATGCTGAAATCTTGATTGAGCTTGCCTAGTTGAGAGGTCTCAGTACTGCTTTTAGTGGTGGTGATAGGATTCAACGTTCACTTGCATCCACTTTGGATGCAATTGTTGAGACTATTACATTGTCAAACAACATACTATATGATATTACTTCATATAGAGAAAGAAAAAGACGTGAGTATGCTGATGGGCTTAGCTACAGTGCAATAAAAAAGTTGAAAATTACCAAAGAGCATATATTTTCATTTTTTAGGGACCCTCACACGGGGGAAATCCCAAATGAAAATAGGCCACATATCTCTATCGAGTGGTGCACATATCAACCATTTGTTGATAACTGGATGGACAGATGGTATATGGTTTTTGATATGCCACCACACAACAACAGGGAAATCCCCTTATACTTCCTTTGGAAGATGTATGCAGAGTTCATGCTAGGTAAACACGTAAAATATTTTGATATATTGGCATTTCAGGGGATCGGTGGGGGGATGCCCCAAAACCGACCCAATTCCAGGCTTCGAGATGTTGATCACCCTATCCCTGCACCTCGCAGGCAGTTTACTGGGCCATATGTCCCACCTGTACATCATGTTATTCCACAGACACATGATGCATTTTTGAGTTTGGCACGGGCCTTTGTTTGCCATAGCACTATGGTTCAACATATGGGTGAGGAAGGGACATCTGTCCCTAGTGTGGCACATACACCAGGTCGTCATGGTGCAGGACCATCTTCTAGTGCAGTACCACCCACTAGTGCAGTACCCCCATCTACTGCAAGACCATCTACTAGTGCAGCACCATCAGCACATTCCTAGCCTACTTTTGAGCCTCACGAGTGCACATCGTGTGGTCGTCCATGCTATGGTCTTTCGTCAGATGTTGTCTTCAGTGGGTTTTTGAGTGATATATGTATATGGTTAATTGTAATAAATTCTTCATTTATTTTCCTCTTTGTACACATATGTATAGTTTGAGCTAATATATTAATTTTGTGAACTTGCAGTTGATGCTTTATGCCGACAACGACGCCCCAGAGTATCATGTTCCACACTCTACACAGGGGCATGACATTCCATCCACTAATCCCTTGGTTGGTGGAGAGATTCCTATAGCACCCATTGTCGTATCTCACACCGAGGTAAACATTTTAAAATTTCAGTTTTTTAATACTTGTTAATTTGTTAATTTCCACATATTGTACATGTTAGTTCACTAATGTTATCTACGGTCTAATATTTACAATTATTAAACTTGCAGATGCCAGATCTTTCATGGGGGAAAGCAGTGATGGAGGTAGGATCCATGGTCGTATCGATCGAGGAAATATCTAGGCAAATGCTAGATCCTTCATGAGGGAAAGCAATGATGGAGGTAAACAGTTTAAACATTTAAAAAATGTCATTTTTTAAATACATGTATGTTCGTTGAATCATGCATGTCTAGCTACATGAACTCTTGTTGACTACAGGCACCAACCGAAACACCTGGACCATTTCGTGGAGTTGTATCTCCTCATAGGCCATATGTGAACAAGGGTCAAGTGTATATGAAACGGCCTACTCCTAGAAAGAGTGAAGTTGTCCACGACCATAGAGATACTGATACCATGGTAATTTGTATATCTTTCAATGATATTTCTTGGTTAACTTGAAATCCAGTGCATAAAATGTTTTGTTAATGTTTTATTTGCATGTTTACTGCATCAAGAGCCAGAGTTTACTATTGAAAACCTTGCAGGGATGGTTGATGCAGTAGTCAGTGCTGCATCTACAATGGCAACAAGTCACACAGAGGTACAACTATTTCAACATGATCGTTACATAGTTTATTATTGTTGGTGTATGTTTATTCATGCATGTCTAACTATTTTAACATTTGGTGATTGTAGCCACCAGCAGCAAGAGTTATTGATGAAACAGTCAATGTGGTATCTGCAATAACAACAAGCCACACAGAGGTACAACTATTTGAATATGATATAGACATAGTGTGTTATTCTTGTCTATTGTTTATTCATGCACATTTCTAACTATTTCAAGATTTGGTGATTGTAGCCACCACCACCACCACTAGTTCCTGCCCCCTTTGGTTCGACAATGGATGCGACCATCCTTCATGTTCAACCAACAGCTCCATCTGCTACACAAGAAACACAACCTCCTTTATCACAGTCTCTCACTGAGGTGAGATGTCCATTAATGAACAATTGTTTCATGCAATGTCCATTAACATTTTCATAATTTTTGAGTTAATTTAGATATGGTATTTTATTGAGCTAATGTATTAGTACATAGTTAGTTGAATTTAACAATTGATATTTAATTTGCAGGATCCAGAGATGCACACTGGTCCTATAGTTGTGCCTACGGGTTCACCCTCAAGAAAGAACAAGAGGAAGCTTGAGTTTTGATGTGTCTTATGGGATATGTACATATCGATACATGTACATGTGGCTTGGACAGTTTTGGATACATGTACTTTTGGAGACATGTACATTGACATTTCACTTACATGTACATGTGGCTTGGATAGTTTTGGATACATGTACATGTGGCTTGGATAGTCTTGAATAGTTGTGGAGACACATGTACTTCTCGTTACTTTTGGATATATATGTACTTTTCGATACTTTTGGATATATATGTACTTTTGGAGACATGTACATTGACATTTTAGTTATAAATGAATGATACATTTCACTTTGAATTTGTTCTTTGGTTTCCACATGTTCTTGTGTCAATCTATTGTATTTATTTGTGAGGATTATCTATTACTTATGAATGCACTATGTCAAAAGAAAAAACTATTATATTTAAAGGTTTCAATGATCTCAATACATGCACACTAAAGTCAAAGTTCTTGCTCGTGTAATTTAATAAATATAAGTGCAATACAATGTATTTCAAGGTTTCAATGAACTCACTACTTGCACACCAATTGGATATATCTAATTAAAAATTGTGAGTTTGGATTCATTAAATTACAAGTTAAGTCAATGCTCAAATGTAATTTAATAAAACTAAGTGCAATACATGCTTCATGTTTAATCAACAACCAACAACACTATTCAACAAACCTCATGCACCCAATGACTAATCACTCAGCATTAAAGGAACTAAAATAGAATCCAAAGACTAAGAACCAACTTTGTGAATCAACATGATTTGAAGCATAAGTCCACCAGATTTGAAAAAGTTCAGTTCGACATTAGATTGATTCTGAATTGAGTTGTGACAGTAAGATAAGATTAGGGTTAGGATTAGGGTTTCCTTGGTAGGTTTATGGTAATGGTCCATGCATGTTAAACAATAAAATCTAGTTAGGGATAGGGTTTTCCAAGTTTGGCCTTCGTTGGCATGAAATGCATTGTCCAGCTTTGGCTCTCATTGGTGTGACTGCATTGTCCCTACTGAGCGAAACCCTAGCTTCAGAAACCATCGTAGACGGAGGTCACCGGGAAATGGATAGGAGGGAGAGGCCCCCCACTAGCTAAAATCCCACATCACGAATCCAACGGAATCAACGGTTCGATGATCGGAGGCACGAGCATCAATCTATGGCGAGTTGTAGGTCACCTCCAGATATCGTTCAGGGACACCTGGTGGACTTGGGCCCGGTGCGCAAAAAACCTCACGAAGTGGCAATTTTAAATTCCATCAACTCCTGCTAGTGTGTTTGGGAAAGGAAAATATGGCAACGCCAACCGCATCCGCACCATCTGTGGCTTTCCAGCTTTGGCCCTCGTTGGCGTGACTGCATTGTCCCCTACTGAGCGAAACCCTAGCTTCAGAAACCACCATAGATGGAGGTCATCGGGAAACAGATAGGAGGGAGAGGCCCCTCCCTAGCTAAAATCCCACGTCAAAAATCCAACGGAATCGACGGTTCATCGATTAGAGGCCCGAGCATCGATCTATGGCAAGTTGCAGGTCACCTCCAGATACTGTTTAGGGACACCTGGTGGACTTGGGCCTGGTGCGTAAAAAACCTCACGGAGCGGAAATTTTGAATTTCATCAACTCCTGCTAGTGTGTTTGGGCATGGGAAATGTGGCAATGCCAACCGCATCCCCACCATCCATGGCTCTCCAGCTTTGGCCCCCATTGGCATGACTGCATTGTCCCATATTGAGTGAAACCCTAGCTTCAGAAACCATCGTAGATGGAGGTCATCGGGAAATCGACAGGAGGGAGAGGCCCCCCTCTAGCTAAAATCCCACGTCACGAATCCAACGGAATTGATGGTTCATCGATCAGATGCCCGAGCATCGATTTATGGCGAGTTGCAGGTCACCTCCAGATACCGTTCAGGGACACCTGGTGGATTTGGGCCCGGTGCGCAAAAAACCTCATGGAGCAGCAATTTTGAATTCCCTCAACTCCTGCTAGTGTGTTTGGGCATGGAAAATGTGGCAATGCCAACCACATCCCCACCATCTGTGGCTTTCCATATTTGGCCCTCGTTGGCGTGACTGCATTGTCCCCTACTGAGCGAAACCCTAGCTTCAGAAACCACTGTAGACGGAGGTCATCAGGCAATGGACAGGAGGGAGAGGCCCCCCTCTAGCTAAAATCCCACGTCACAAATCCAATAGAATTGATGTTTTGTCGATCGGAGGCCCGAGCATCAATCTATGGCAAGTTGCAGGTCACCTCCAAATACCGTTTAGGGACACCTAGTGGACTTGGGCCCGGTGCCCAAAAAACCTCATGAAGCGACAATTTTGAATTCCGTCAACTCCTGTTAGCATGTTTGGGCATGGGAAATATGGCAACGCCAACCTCATCCCCACCATCCGTGGCTTTCTAGTTTTGGCCCTCGTTGGTGTGACTGCATTGTCCCCTACTGAGTGAAACCCTAGCTTCAAAAACCACCGTAGACAGAGGTCATTGGGCAATGGACAGGAGGGAGAGGCCCCCCCCTAGCTAAAATATCACAATTTCAAGTACACCAATGACCCAACATGTCAGCCTCCCAAAATTTTCTATTATGCATATGAAACATTAACCTTTCGAAAGCATGAGAGGTTCCAAATTTTGTTTGTTTATTAAGTTTATCACTTAATATTTTCACAAGCATGGTGTTTACCTACTTCACATGCATAATGTTAGCGCATATTACTTTTGAGTTGTTTGTGTTAATATTAGTAGGTTATTTTCTTCCACTTTCAATGTTCAAAAAAACATAATCAACTAAAAACAAAGTTAAATAAATCTCTTATTATCTTTTTAGAAATTAAACTTCTCAATAAAAAAAAATGAGATGAAATTCCAACACTACAAGGCACTACCCCTTTGGCAATGGACATGCCAGTATAAGAGGTGAGTTGTCAAGAAGGAAATTATACAAGCCTTAAAACATAAGTTTATCGTTGCGGCATCTTGTTTCCATCATCCTAGTTGTATATATCGGTTGAAAATATTGACAATATTACCTACTTAAAAAATTAGGGTTTTAGTCCTGTAAGAGAGCCTACAAAGAACTTTGATAGGTATGACCTACAGAGGTACATGTATGTATTCTAATGTTATGTATATCCTGTGAATGAGATCTTGAAATGTTCGTATGATTGATATATATGGTTTATTGATCATATGTAAAATTTGGCATGTTCATTAACTTGACATACAAGAGAACTTTTGGCATATTTATAAACAACATTATGGAAAATTTTGCATATCAAGAACACAAAATTGACATATTCATAAGAAACATACATGGGAAAATTTAAATTATGATACATACCTCATCATGCTAGATCCCACCTATTATCATACAACCAAGCCCTCTGGATCATCTCTTATAATGATGGTCTCCATTAGTCTCTCGTGCTCTGTATTCGGTAAGAAGTAGCGTACCTTCGATGAATTTCGGCTAGGCATTGTTCGTACCTGGAGGTTTGTACCAATGATTAAGTTGGTAAAGTGATACACACTTGCACTTGGTTTGTAATCCTTGTAAACATATCCACCCTTCTTTCTTGCATTGTTGTCATGTGTAAGGTATTCACCTTTAACAACTATAGACCCAGTGGGGAAGTGGTTGTTTTCATCATCAGTCGTGGACATAATGAGGGTTTGCTTTCCCTCTATACGACGTGCCAACCAGTAATCACCACCCCATTCACTATCTTTTGAGGCAACCACTGCGTATATGTGTCTTGCATAGTATGATTGTAGGTATATGATCAAATATTTTTTGTGTGATACAAGGCCATTAATGTGAGTTTCAAGACTACATAAATTTAATAAAAAAATGTTAAGGAAATGCATCATACCAGGTTGTACAAGGTCTGATACATGATCAAAATCTATAGAAATAGACGATTGGTCTTCTTCCAACGGAGTTAACTCAACAATTGCACGCTGATCAAGTGGAAGTGATATGCGATCCCATCCATCAACCCAATCCAATGATTCACACACATCCTAGTCACCATCACAGCAAGGCGAGCAAAAACAAGCGAGTTTTCTGGTCCAAATTTCAAATACTAGGTTATCAGAACTTCGAACCGAATGAAAGCCATGAGTGCCAAGAACAGTATTGCATTCCCATGCATGTGAACAATTTATATCTACCACCTCCCAAAAAAATCTCTCCACATGTCTCTTTCTTGTGGATTCTACTCGCATAGCTGATTCCTCTCCCATTATTGACGTGCACCACCTGACTATAGATTGAGCATTTTGAATAGTAGATATTGTAGATAATTTCAATTCCTCTCTTCGTAGGGCTGTTTTGACACATGCTCCGGCTCCATCATGCTCTCCTTTACCATTCCCAGTCTCAAAATAGTTCCACATATGTGGAAATTTGTAGTTTTTATGCAATGAACACAACCATTGAAATATGCGTGCATTTTTTAATTGACCAGCACATCCATTAGACCAAATCCAGTGTCGATCCATCTATATGTTCCTACCCTTCAAATGATCATAGAACATGATGAAGCAATAACGTACATAGTGGAAGTCATGGCACCTATCATCACTTATGTAGAAGTGATATTCCTTTAGAATTTCTCTTTGCTCTTCACTACTATTTGGGCCATGCCTATATGTGATGTGCACCATCAAGGAAACCTGCTCAGAGTGATAATACTGACTTTGGATCTCATTTTGAGGTTGCAGAGTGTAGTTCTCAGCAAAATCAACAACTGAAAGTATAGTACCACAATGAAATGCATCTCTGCATATTCTAAACTTCTCATCCTGCCATCGTGCCAAGTGGACATGCTGAATATATTGACGTGTCTTTTCAATAAATTCCTTGACGAAGACACTAACTTGTACCTATTGACACAAAATGATCTCAATATCAGGTTTTTTTGTAAGTAAGGAATGAAATGCAACTATTCAAACATAAATTTATAGATAAATGTATGTACCTGAGATGTCACCAATTGTATTTTTTTGCTTTCTTTCCCTGGGACTATTTCATAGCTGATATATTTGAAAATTTTCATGTCTGTAACCATTTTCCCAAATTCATTGTCTCCAGTCTCGTGCATACATTGAACCACTTATA
>LPNX011041800.1:18640-33640 GCA_001517045.1 Pseudotsuga menziesii | reverse complement strand
ATGTTGATGATGATGATGATGATGAGGAAGGTGATGATGATGATGAGGATGATGAAGATGATGATGATGATGACGATGGTGATGATGATGTTGATGATGATGACGACAATTGTGGTGATGATGTTCATGATGTTGATGGTGATGATGATGATCATGTTGATGATGATGATGACGATGATGATGTTGATGATGATGATGATGATGATGATGATGATGAAGTTGATGATGACGACGATGGTGATGATGATGAAGATGAAGATGAAGATGAAGATGATGATGATGATGATGATGATGATGATGAATATGAACATGATGAAGATGATGATGATGAACATGGTGATGTTGATGATGATGATCGATGATCAATGATCATGGTGATGATGATGATGATGATGAAGATGAAGATGAAGATGATGAATATGATGATCATGTTGATGATCATGATGATGATGATGACAATGGTGATGATGATGTTTATGATGTTGATGTTGAGGATGATGATGATGAAGATGATGATGATGATGATGATGATGATGATGACGAGGAAGGTGATGATGATGATGATGAGGATGATGTTGATGACAACGATGGTGATGATGGTGTTCATGATGATGATGGTAATGATGATGATGATGATGAAGATGATGATGCTGATGAAGATGATGAAGATGATGAAGATGAAGATGATGATGAATGCTATTTTTGATTTTACAAAACATGCACGCGATTTGTTTGCACATAATGTGCATGCATTTTGTTTCTATACAACGCACACATGTTTTGTTTAGCTAAATCGCGCTTGCATATTCTTTAAATTCAAAAATTTATCCCCTCCAAATGATAAGGCCGAGCCTCCACCCATGCTTTCATGGAATTCCTATGCTTATGTGTCCGCTTAGTACTTTGCTTCAGATTCAACATGCCTGTGCCTTCGAGTATGATAAACCATGGCTAATTCAACATTATATCCAAATTTTCAATATGCTCATGTTTAGCGGTTAATTTGATTATGCTGCACACCTCCATCTTTTATGAGATTTTAGAAACTGACATGGTTTTTTTTGCAGATTCTAAATATGTAAATTTTAACAAGAATACATAATTTTTTCTATTTTTTTCTTATTTATCTTCTTTTATCACTCCTCAATTCAAAAAACACACTGGTAGTGTTTCGTCCATATCTCTTTCGTTTCTCAACCATTTAAAAAAAATTGCATGGTGCACTAAAGAACACCAATCTCTACATGCTATAAAAAACCCATTTCCAAATAATTGCATTAAGACATTCAAACGCTGCACCCACAAATGACGTACCGTTTCGAGGTTTGATCTCTTAGATAATTAAAAAAAAAATTAAAATATTATTTTTATTATTGGAAAAATAGTCGTGCACTAGTCCTATATTTTCTCTATATGTATACCGGTTTTCGTAAGTTTATCCCATCATTTAGACACTCAGATGCTGCACTCACAAAAACATATACCTTATAATTTGTCACAAAAATAAAAAGTACCCGTTAAAATTTATCTAACTTTAGATAGTTAACAACATTTTCAATAGAAAAAAATATATATATTTGGAAAGGTCATTCAATTTCCTACATTTCTTGTTTTTTACTGATTGCAAGATTCATTGTATAAGTGTCTCAAAATATCCATGCAAGTTGATGGATGTCTTCTTTTTCAGTTTTGTATTGCCTCTAATGCACCAAAAGAGACCCTCAACTTCTTGCACACACCCTGCATTTCAAAATATCAATGGTTTTTTTCAAACTCTCAAATACTCTACTGAATTAAGGGCCTCCGACTGCCTTATGGTCCTTTGAGAGACCTCTGCAAGGAGCCACTCTGAATAACAACACCCATGAAAAACATGTTCAAGATCATCATAACTTGAAACCTGAAACCTCTGCAAGGAGCCACTCTTAATAGCAACACCCACGAAAAACATGTTCAAGATCATCATAACTTGAAACCTGAAATAGGGAGCTTTGCAAATGGATTCAGGTGGTTTATACCTTTTTCCAAATGTAAGCACTCACCAAATATGGTAGGTACTGTGCTTTTGTTGCAACCCAGCCAAATCAACAAAGTAAAAATAGGGAAAAAAAATAACCACAGTTAATCTATGAATTATTCACAATTTTATACTTGGAGTTGGCAAAGCTCAAAATTTAATTGTAAATCCATGCTTAGGAGGCACACATGTTTTTACCATGCTTTGGCATCAGCAAGATTGCACTAGTAGGATTGATATTTAACATCTGAGAGAGTCATAGCAGCTACTGTGGCTAGCTAGAGGAAATTTGGGCCATAGATGCCCTACAAATAAATAACACATGGTCAATGGATGAAGGAGATTCTTAGCTTATAAATAACACATGGTCAATGGATGAGGGAGCTTCTTGGCTTATAGGGTTGTTCATACACAAAGATGTGTATAGAATAGCCCAAGATGACATCTGCATAGTTTGAATTCTTCTTCGAGAGGCATGTTACCACAAATGAGAAATCATTGTTGCGAGAGAGTATTCATGTGGCAATTGCTTATGGACACAAATTTGGTCGATCTATCCATGACTAGGATAAAGCTCGAGTGAAAATAATTGGAAATCCGAATAGATTGATGTTGAAAAATCAGAGGATGAGCTATGGTTTGGATTCAAATGTCACTTGAAACTAGATAATGTCAAATTTTATAAATATAATATTAAACTATTATACTTATAATATTAAACTATGACGTCATATTTAAAGTTGTGACTTTAAACACATAATTGATGCTCATACACTTTGTGTTTACAAAGATACATGCTAATAGATTTTTATTGATTTCCTAACAATAGCATTAGAGAGCCTATGATGGTAGGTGTGAAAGATTTCTTTATGGAAAACGTGTTTTTATGTTTGTATAAACAATTGCACCAAAATACACATGGGGTAAGGGGTTTTTGAAATTAACATCTTGCCTTTGACCGTAGCACTTCCATAGCAAGTAAAGCACTAATAAATTTATTAAAATTGATTGTATGATCATCATTATTATGCAAGCCTTTGAATTAAAAGGAAAATAAATAAGGATTGGATTCTTCAATTCCAATTGCTTGGTATTCATTCCTAGATTCCAAGGAAAGTCTTCCATTGTAGGTTGTAGGTTTTAATAGTATATATAAGTTAATAAATAAATATTTAGATAATGTTGGCTAAAATATCAAAATATATTTTTGACAAAATTTCTCAGAAATGTCTTTTATTTCTTGGTTTAGCAATAATTAGAAATTCAGGTACCATTTGGTCGATTGGGAACTTCTTGCCACTCTAAAATTATACGAAGGTTGGGGTATAAACTATATTTGTGATTTTAGTATTGCGTTAGCATCCAAAATCCTTTGGTGATGCCTCTTTGGGAATATCCTCTGGGAATGATTATGAAATCTAAGTACCTGTAAGGTGCTCCAATTGTTGACTCAATCAGATCTACCCACCCCCCATCTCGTAATGCATCAAATTCATGGAGTTGGCTCCTTCATGGACAACATGTGATAAAATATTGGTTAGCATGGAAATCAGAATTTAGTTTGCAGATCAAGATCAATGTTGATCCCATCATTGGCAGTTCCCCTTTTTATCAATGTATAATATGATTCTTTTCATAAATATCAACTATAGCTCTTTTCTTGGTGAAAAATATATATATATTTTTTCATGATCAATACCATAATAAAGAAAACACATTGGTTCCACTATCTTGACATAATGTGTGATCAACATTTCACCATTTCATTATATACATCTCTGGGTGGAATTTAGTTGAACACACCAGGAAGAAGATGGGTATGTGGGTATTACTAGCTTTGCCTCTTAGCTCACAGTTCCTACAATCTTACAATAGTAACTGTAAACTATATTAATGTGACATACATTATATGTTGAATTGCAATACATATACAGAGCTCACAACTTGATGTATCCACAACCTTTGCTAATTGTTTTTATGTTATGGACCAAATTCACAAAATAACATAAAACTAAAAAGAAAGAATAACTCCAATCCTTGAGAATGAAATAAAGAGAATATATAAGAAGGCTCTTCGAGGGGGGAATAATCTTGCATGCCATTTTATCTTGTTTCCATTATGTTCTTGTTTCTTCTACCCAATCACAATGCATAATGGAAAAAAACACAAATTAATCCCTTGGTGTCATCTTCTTTTCTTGAAAGTGCATCAACCATCACATTTTGTTTTCCTTTTTTTTATAAATTCAAAGTCATAACTTAACATATTTTTAACCCATTTTTGTTGCTCTTTTAAGGAAAACTGTTGTTACAAGAAGTACTTAAGGATGTTATGATATGTTTTTACCTTGAAGTGCCTTCCTATTAGGTAAGGGAACATTTTCTTAATTGCATGTAGTATGAAAAACATTTCCTTTTCATTAAGTGGTTGGAGTTGTATCTTCTATATCTACGTCTTGAGGTTCTCCTAGATTTGGATAATCTTCCTCTTCACAGTTTATGCAGAATCATGATCTACTTCCAGAAATCCATCATCCTTACTTAACTTGCAACTAGTGACCATAGGAGTACCAACATGTTTGGAATCTTCCATTTTAAACTTTTTCAACATATCTTTGATGTACTTAGTTTGAGAGATGAAAGTTCCTTCGTCTGTTTGGTAGACTTGCAACCCCAAGAAGAATGTCAATTCACCCAACATTGACAATTCAAATTCTTTCTTCATTTCATAGGCAAAGTCTACACTTAGGATTTGAAGATTGCTTCCAAAAATGATATCATCCACATAGACAACAACAATGATCATATTTTTATCTTCAATTTTTAGGTAAAGATTACTTTCAGTGACTCCTCTTTTAAAACCTTGTTGTTTCAAGTAACTATATAGTCTTGAAAACCATGCTCTTGGAGCTTGTTTGAGACCATAGTGTTCCTTTTTTTTCTGTTTACAAACATAATCTTTGTTTCTAGACAAGAGAAACCCTTCAGGTTGTTCAATATACACTTCTTCTTCTATTTTTCCATTCAGGAATGCAGACTTGACATCCATTTGATATACTTTGAAGTTTTTATGACATGACAGTGCTAAAAACATTCTGATTGCTTCAAGTCAAGCTACAAGAGCATAAGTTTCTTCAAAATCAATACCTTCCACTTGGGAATACCCCTTACAAACCAATCTTGCTTTGTTCCTTATTACTTGTCCATCTTGATTGAACTTGTTTTTGAAAATCCATTTGGTTCCTACAATATTCTTATCTTTAGGTCTTGGGACAGGTTCCCAGGTCTCATTTTTCTCAATCTGATCTAGTTCTTAATTCATGGATTTGACCCATTCGTCATTTTTGTTGGCTTTCTGTAAAGTTCTTCGGCTCTACTATTGAGAGTAGGGCTTGTTCCACATCTGGTAGTTGTCTTCTTCTTTTGACTCCAGCATTTTTATCACCGATGATCGATGACTCCAGATGATCTTTTTCTACCCTTTTAGAAGGATTTTTAGTGTCAGGTCTAGGGAAGTCTTCATCATCTTCCTATGTATCTTCCTTATATTTTTCTTCATCTTCATTATGAATGTTCTCATCCTTTTGCCAATCTTTTATTTCATCATCACATGTATTTTCAACACTGTCAAGTTTTTTTCTCTTTCCTTGGTTTTATATCATCTACTTTCACATTAGCACATTCTACAATTCTATGTAACCTTTTATTGTAACACCTGTATTCCTTTTTGGTGGATGAGTATCCTGAAAAGATTCCATCATTCGTCCTAGAGTCGAACTTTCCAAGGTCATCCTCATTTATTTTGATGTAACAGTTACTACCAAACACTTTAAAATATTTGACTGAGGTTGGTCTTCCATACCACAATTCATAAGGGTTCTTATCCTTATTCACTCTAAGTTGTCCTCTGTTAAGTGTGTAGACAACTATGTATACAACTTCTCTCCAAAATGAATCTAACAGTTTTGCTTCATTGAGCATAGTTCTTGCTGCATCTTGGACTGTTCTGTTTTTCCTTTCAACAACTCCATTCTGTTGAGGAGTTTTTGCAATTGAAAATTGACTCTTAATTCCATGACCTTCACATAACTCATTGAATTCATTTGAAGTAAATTCTCCCCCATTATCTAATCTAAGACACTTGATTTTTATGCCAGACTCATTTTTATCCATTGCCTTGAAGATTTTAATTTTTTCAAAGGCTTCTAATTTTTCCTTGAGAAATGCCACTGACGTCATCCTTGTGTAATCATCAATGAGTAACATGAAATAGTGATCTCACTACAGACTTTTAGTTCTGGTTGGTCCACAAATATCTTTGTGAATTATTTCCAAAGGGTGTGAGGTCATATGTTCTTTTATTTTAAAACTGGCTCTGGTTTGTTTCCCATGTTGACAATGTCTACACATAGAGTTTAGAGGAACTATATTTTTAGGTAGATCTCTTACAGCTTCCTTCAGGCTTATTTTGACAAGATTGTCAAAACTTAAATGTCCCAACCTTCTGTGCCATAACCAAATTTCATCTACCATACTTAAGTAACCTTGGTTTTCATTTTCCAATATGTATACATTGTTTGTATTTCTCATAGCAATGCCAACAACCTTTCCTGATTTCTTATTCTTTATTTCACATTTTTCTGAGTCAAAGATGCAGATGTGTCCTTGGTCGCATGTTTGACTTACACTGAGAAGATTAGGCTTGATGTTTTCAACTAGAAAAACATTTTCTACTTTGATCCTATTGTTGACAACAACTGTTCCTTTGTCGATTATTTTGGAGGATAGGTTGTCTCCAAAAGTGCATTTTCCCTTATTATCTTTTAGTGTTATTAATTTGCTTGGGTCACCAGTCATATGTTTTGAACAACCACTGTCCAAGTGCCATAATTTTTTGCTTTCGGTTGCACATAAGGCAATCATGGAAGTTTCCTTTTCTTCCTTTTCTCTCCAATATCTTTCTTGTTTGGTGTTCTGATATTTGATTGCAACAGTGTTTCTTGTAGGAGTCTTCAGGTTACAATCTCTTTCCATATTCCCATGGTTATTACACTTATAACATTCGATGTCATATTTTTGGAGTAATGTAAAAAGATTCTTATTTCCCTTCGACTTATTGCTTGATGAATTCTTCGACTTATTTCCCTTTGATGTCATATTTTTGGAGTAGTGTAAAAAGATTCTTATTTCCCTTCGACTTATTACTTGATGACTTCTTCTTGTATTCAGAAATATTTCTTTTAGTTCTGCATTTTAAGGCTTTAGGACCAAATTATTACAAGCAAATAAGTGACCTAAAAATATCTGTAGATATCCATTTGGTCTCTTGGGTGCTCAATTATTTCTATTTTTATCTTGAGAAATTAAGTCAACTTTCTTGCTTGTTTCCTTTTTAGCTAGAGTCTTTAGTACTTCAACATAGCTTTTCTTACTTCCTTCTTGATTTGTGACAAGAAAACTCTTTGGCTTCTTTTATTTAATGAACCCCAAACTAGACCTATCACCTGATGGTCTTTGGCTACTCAGAATGTCATCTAGAATCCTTGAGCTATTCTCAAACTTTGATTTGATAGATTCTTCATCAAGCTTTCTCTTAAATTGCATGATTTCTTCTGCAAGCTTTTCAGACTCCTGTATTCTTCTTTTGAGTTGTAGGTTTAGGTCCTCCTCAACCTTTTTGGCATCTAAGAGTTGAGCTTCCAACTGACTAATGATAATATTTTATTGTCGGTTCTTTTTCCTACATTTCTCAAGTTCTTCAAGGGCGCTAACAAGTTCAGGTATTAGATCTACTTCTCCTTCTACGTCCGAGTCACTATTTGAAGCTTGACTGTCTAGACCCATAAATAAAACTTCAGTTTCTTCAACTTCACTTCCATCCAAATCTTCAATTTCTTCCATGGTGTAAACGATTTTGTTTTTCCCATAGGATTTTTTCTTATTTCTTGGTTTACCCATTTTGAATTTTAAAGTTTCTTTTTCTTCATTCTCATCTTGTTTAGTATAGGTGCATTTAGAGGAAAAATGTCCAATCCTTCCACAATTAAAAAACTTTAAAGGTAACTTCCCCTTGTACTTTCCAGTCCCTCTCTCAAGTTTATTAATGAAAAGGGATTCCTCATCATTTGGGTTTTCTAATTGATTTTTTATGGAAGCTTTAAAAGCTGCCTCTTTTCTTGAAGATCCATTTTGTCTTGTTCTCATCTCATATGCAGTGAGAATTCCATGTAACTCATCCATTGTTACCTTTTTAAGGTCATCTCATTCTTCTAAGGTGAATAGCTTTGGGTCATATCTCATTGGTAATGTTCTTAGTACCTTGCTTGCCACTTCTTTTTCTTCTAATTTTCCTCCAAGGCCTCTGATCACATTAACAAATTCTTCTACTCGAAGAAGGTATTCCCCAACATTCTCTTCTTCTTTCATTTTAAGACTTTCAAATTGACCTCTATATGTTTAAAGTTTGGATTCTTTGACCTTAGATTCTCCTTCATAGATAATTTTCAATTTGTCCCAAGCTTGTTTGTTAGATGTGCATTGCATAACTTTAGTAAATACCGAGTTTGTTAAACCACTTAATATTGTGTTTAAGGTTTTGGCATTACCTTCATATTCACCTAGTTTAACTATGTCTGTAGGGTATTGGTTTCCTATATTACATTCCTTTTCTGTTGCTTCCCAAACCTTCCATCCCAGGGACATCAGATGACACCTCATTCTTACACTCCTATTGAAAGCTAAGCTTTCACATCATTCAAGCATACAGTACACTCATACATAGCCATCCAAGACAAGTATTGGGAAGGGATGTCCAATCCACCTTTCAATTCATCTTTGATGCTTATTTATACATTATGAGAGAGGTTGGAGCGGTTGTACCCGCTCCAACCACTCATTTATTAATATCTATTTAAACTATATACTTATACAATTATGATGACATTTAGGAGGTGAAGTGCCCCCCTCTACAACTCTAGTAAGCATAATTTTCTCCAGTAAATAGTGGAGGTTTGTTGGTGGCCAATACTTCTTGTTGATCCATTCTGGTTTTTGGATGGGATCTTTCTTCCAGTGGTTAATATGTTGTGAAGGAACCTGCTTTAATACCAATTGTTGGTTTATCCCACAATATTGAGAGGGGGGTGAATTAGTATTGTCATATTTTACTTTAAAATACATAAAATAAACAATAAAAAGAGAAAACAACCAACACAAACTCATTAATAAGTTGAATTTACAAAATTGTTTATCTGTTGCAATAGAAAATATGTAGATACACCCTAGATTTTTCCTGCAACTACAGACTGGGATGCTACAACACCCCTATGGTTTTTTTCCTGCTTCAACAGATAAGGATACTATGACACCTTGTCCTCCAACTACAACTGGAAGGAGGATACAACCCCCTATGGACCTGTGGCCTGCCCTAGCACCACCCTGCCACCCTAGACTGATGTTCTCAGTCTTTTAGAATAGTTGAAAAACTATTCACTTTGGACTCTATCAAACTTACTAACAGAGACACCTTATTCTTAACACATTCATTCAATAAATACCTTTTACCTATTACCTACCAATGCATCTCTCCATAGTTGCATTCTTTTGTTTTGGATCAGGACTGTTTACTTACAGACATACATATTCGTCATCTACCCATTTAACCATCGCATCATTTCATCGTTAAGTTTCAGCAAATGCACGGTTTCATTCTTCTCATAGCTCAGAGTTCATTTTTGCAGCCCTGCTTATCGTTTTCTGGTGCTTCTGTAATCTTCTTCTCCATATACAATTTAGACCATTGATCTTATGCCCAAATATCTCCGGACCATTGATCTACTCTAAATATTTCCTCTTGAAATCGTATTTCCGCACCAAGTTTATGTTTCAACGATTCCCCACCGTTGATCTTTATCGAGATTCTCCATGAGTGTTGATCTTCAGTTTGCAAGATGTGGGATGTGGGATATGGGATGTAACATTTCCCAAAATCATATCTCAACTTTTCTGCAAACTTCTTTTTGCACTTCTTTTTTTGGACCGTTGATATTTTTTTAGCGAAACTAACTTCAGCCGTCTAATCTCTCCAAATTGCGGGATGTGGGATGCGGGATGTAATATTTCCCAAAATCACATCTTGAATTTTCTCAAGCTTCTTTCCACAACTTCTCTTCTGCACCGTCAATCTCTTTTGGCGGAACTAATCTTATCCATCTGATTTTGATCTTTTGCGGAACTTCATCCTCCAACCTGTCTTTTGCGGAACTGATCCTTAGCCATTGAATCTCCTGTGAGATGCTTCTTGAACGTTGATTTTAGATCAAATTCAGATCTTACCATGACTTTGCGGATCTGCAAGATTTCTTTGTGAAAATCCTCTACAACTATTTCTAACAGTTTTGTCATTCATACTACATCACTACTTCTACTCGACCTTTGTTCTTTGTTTTATTAATCATTGTTTACATCATACTGTCGACACTGTCTTGGAAGTATTCAGATCAACCATTCATGTTGTCTTATCATCCATGTCCATCTCATTCATCTCATATGTGTCATGCAACATTCTCAACTATGCCATGCCATGCCATCACTACCTTAGTCTTTCACTAAGTTTGTCCTGCCATCATATCCACTGGTTATTCCTTTATCATTCGTGAACACCTTTGACATCAATGACAACTATATACTCAACATTCTCAAATGCTTTATCTGCTGCAGTTCTTTGAGTATGGTGTTCCTACAGGACATTTGATTGTGATTGAAATGATTTGTACAGTTCCTGCATTTCATTTAACCTTGTATACATACTAATCATAGACTGATAATATTGATCATTAACCTTGCAAGCTAACTGTTTGAATTCTTCAGCTGTTAATGTCGAAAATTATGAGGAATCTGAAGGCAACTGTGATTCTTTGAGATGTTGCTCGAGGGTAGCATTATGTTCAGCATGTTGTTAATTAAGGAGCTCTAATTTCTCAAGCTGGTGCTTCAAATGATCAATCTTCTTTTGCAAATGTTCTTTTTTATCTTGGTGTTATTTTCTGAGGAGATGAGTCTCCTTTTGGTAACATGCCTCTGCTGATGCCAGATCCTCTTTGGCTTTCTGCAATTCCTGTTCTTTATCCAAGAGATCCTTATGCAGATGTGACACTGAGTCATAATTTGCTCCTGTGAAAGCTCCCATAGAAACTGTTGTATCCAATGCTCCTTGTCTAACATTAGGGGCATCGGTTCTCCAAAAAACTTGATTAAGGGAAAGAATATGTTTGAGTGTGCCTTCCCTTGTCCTTTTTGTTCCCTTTTTTATTATTTCCTTCTCTTTCTTACTCCAAAAATATTTCCCTAAGGAAACAACAACATCCTCTCCAAAATCTGACATCTCTTCTGAGTCCAGTAGGATTTACTCTTGGGGGTTGGTTGATGGCTCAGGTTGTGTTTGAGAGATCGAGACTTCTACAATAATGGGAGAAATGTCAAAGGCCAAAATCGGATATCTCTTCTAAGTCCATTAGGATTTCCTCTTGGGGGCTAGTTGATGGCTTAGGTTGTGTTTGAGAGACTGGGACTTTAATTTCTTGGAGTGAAGGGTAGTCTGCTTAAGATCTTTCTAAAACTCAGCAACATGTGCCCTTACTTTTGGTTCAGTGATATTCTCCAATGCCTCATGAAAATCAATAGCTTCCCTATACATGGAGTCATCTGGTAGCTCCTCATGTGTGTAATGAAACTTAGCTCATTCTTGAGCAAAGAGGCTTGCCAAATAAGCCTTTGGATCATGCATTCTTTTAGGGGATTCTCACAGGTTCATAATTGAAATTTCTTTACCCAACACTACTGCATGGGTAGAATTTTGCAGGACCAAAGAACCTAAATTCAAGGGAAACTTAAGGCAACACTTCTTTTTTTGCTTGGACAATTTAGGGAAGGCGCCACCAACGACCATCTGAAAAGCAACTTCCTACAAAACCATGCGGCCTGGGACAATCCTTGGCAGTAAATGGACCGTGTTGTTGCCCTAAATTCTGAAATAGGAGAAATATTCTCCAACATACAAATCCCCATGCAAAGTGATCAAATCCCTTGCACTTTGTGAAAACGATGGAGCGTCAGCCTTGAAAACATTATGGTACATAGACCCTAAGAAAAGTTCGCAAATATCATACACCCGAGGAACAAATTTACCCTCCCACATGTCAGAAAAATAAATATGAACAAGAGAGGAATTCTTCTGCCAATTCCAACCCAAAGTAGGAAATGCAGAATTTGCACAAAAAACATCCATTACATAAGCCGACATGAAAAACTGGGGTTTCCTATTTGCTGGGGTCTTCTAAATGGACTGTAAGGAGAATGTGATGCGCTGTCAAAACCCATTTAGCTTTAAACAACGAGCAATTAGTCGACCCATACAACTGGAAGAACATGGCTGCAAGCAATGAATATGGCTCCCTAAACCATGAAATAGGGTAAGCATTACCTGGCCGAGGAACAAACCGAATAGGGTTTTCCATCCATGCTTTTACCACATCTTCATAATTGTAGCGAGAGGTTGCTTCATCCAGGAACTTATGGCTCATGATATGTTTGGGGGGTCCAAGGGTGTAAGCCTTAGCAAAAGTATCAGGATTGAATGCAGACAGAAAAGTACCAATGTGGTCATTGAACGTGCGGTCTTCAGGTTTAGCATTGTCCAATGCCCATTTCATAAGGCATGAAAGGTGGTCTAGAGGCAATGAGTTGGAGTTGTGAGTTACAAATTCTGATATAAGCTAGTTGGTCATGAGACACAGTGGAAAAATCATCATTATCGAAGATAGCATTTATTGTCGACCAATCCAAAAACATGGTTTCGGAAACACGTCCATTAGTGTCCGTGAATATTCTGGCATTTTGATATTTGGATGTTTTTCTCTTACATATTTGTCTTTGATCTTGTGTTTCTGGGTACAGTAGGCACCTTTTCTACCCAAAATTTGGCAACCATGGTAAAAAACTTACTACAGTGTAAAAGTAACAAAATAAACGGTTGTGAGAAGTCAACTTACTGGTAGAAAGTTTCAAAACCAGGGAAACTGTGAGCTTGAGCGAGAAAAACGCCGTAAAAATCTCCAGGCACAATAAAAAACGTGATTGAAAATGGTAAAATCCCTCATGAATTTCAACAAACTAAATAGCCAATCTCAACGGGGAAAAATATCTAGACCGTAGATCTAACATAAATGAACGACCAAGATGAAGGCGCGAAACTCAAAAGTCGGAAGTAAAAAGGTTTGAAAGTTTGGAGTTTGTGATTTCTGGCTTCTACATCCTGGACATCGAAAAGCAAAAATCAGGAAGTAATTTAGTTGGACAGTGTATATATTAAAGTTCTGCGTTCCACAAAGGCAAAAAACAGAAAGCAGAGAAACAAGAAAACATAAGCTGCAAAAAAAACTTTTCGGTTTCTGAGAAATGGTTGTCCGCAATACAAACCAGAAATTGGAAACCGGAAAGGCGTGAAAGAGAGGGAACCTTATTTCATAAGTTGAGGAGCTGACTTACAGAATCTGAACCAGAAATCAGAAATCAGATTGCGTGAAAGTGCGAGAACCCTGTTTTGTAAGTCGAGGAGCCACCTTCTACAGTACGAACCAGAGATTGAAAATCAGAAAGGTGTGAGAGTGCGGAACACTTGTTTCAGAAGCTATTAAGCTGATTTCCGAAGTGCGGGTGTGGAAATACTGGTGTAGAAGTGTGGAAAGAAGACAATTTGTTCATTGAAAATAGGAACAATAAGACAAACAAAAGTTACAGTAAACATAGAAGATTTATGGACGTTTTCCATTAAAACTGATGGTACGAATTAGAATACGTACAATAATAGGCCACTAGATGCTTCATTCAGTTGTGGAAAGACTCAATATTTTTACCCTCTCGACATTCCTTTGCACCTCTCGATGCAAATGGTAATTAAATATAGTAGAAATAAAACTACTAGAATCATGATAAACTATATAAATAGTTTATATTTTATGAAAAATAACTAAGTTATAAAACTACATAAAATTGTATTTTATATTATTAAAAATAAGAAACTTAAGAAAAGTTATTTTATCTGCCTAACAATTTGTGAAAATTCACTGATTAGTGTTAAGAAAATTAACATTTAATATTTTTTTTTTTGTACTCTACGTTTATGGCAATAATGTCAAATATGATTTTGTTTTTAAATATATAATGTTTGAAAAATAATTGTGGTTGATTTATATTTATCAATTTATTTTCAACTGAAGGTTGGCGAGGTGGTGTAGTGGTAATGCTGAGGTGATGCAACGATGGTTAGGTCTTGAGGTCGAACTTGAGTAAGGCCGAGGTTAATTATGAGATTTGCAACAAGGACCAGTTTCTGTAAAACAAACAATTAAAACAAGTTTGTTCTGCATCTAATTTCCAATGGAATCTTGGTATCTAAATTTCAATTTATTAAACTCATAATAATTTTCTTACAATAAAATCAGTATAAAATAATGATTTTGAAAATAATATATAGAATCACAAACTAGAACAAATGTTTACATACCACGACAACGTGGCCCCCATTTAAGATACTCATTAATATAATGTTCGTAATTAATCTTATGCTTGTAATTAGACCAGAGCTTCTCTATCTTTAATTTGGCTACTGAGGTTGGATTTTGATTTCGTTTAATATACTGCCTATTAGAACTACACCGGTCACTATCTGCATCTTCCACTTTGATGGAAGCTCCGAGTCTAAGAAATGACGGCTCACCAATTTGGCTCCGCATACCTATGACTGGACTATTCTCATCAATTTTTTCAGAAGGTGTAGTAGGTCATGGGTAATTCCATGAAGATGGGTAACACTTTTTGGCCAAATTTGGCGATGAAAACCTGATTTTTTACTCATGTGCTAGATAGAAGCCCTCAAAACGCATATATGCCATGAGAATTTTGACTTGCAGTAACAAAACAAATTA
>LPNX011041759.1:0-10388 GCA_001517045.1 Pseudotsuga menziesii | reverse complement strand
CTTTCATTTGGAACAGGAAGCTCTTCAATGGTATCGTTGGTACATCAAGGCTCATGAAGAGCCAAAATGGCTTGATTTTTGCCAGCTCCTTTTGCAACGATTAGGTCCTAGTGCTTTTGATGACTTCACAGGAGCTCTCACTAAACATCGCCAAACTGGCACTGTGAAAGAGTATCAAACTGAAATTGAGAAACTAGCTAATCACACTGAAGGATTACCTGATGACTTCTATCGGAGTTGTTTTATCAATGGTCTAAAGGATGCAATTCGCTCTGAGGTCAAAATGTTCAATCCCAAAACAATGATGGAAGCCCTGGGTTTGGCTAAGTTGGCAGAAGACAAGATGGCAGCCCAACAGCGCTCCAAATCCTCTTTTGTTCCTTTCCAAAATATGGGTTCTCAACGACCTCCCATTCCGCCAGCTCCTCGCTCACCTCCAATCAAGCATTTGTCTGAAACAGAGATGCAAACACGCAGAGAAAAAGGGCTTTGTTATAATTGTGAAGAGAAATTCACTCAGGGACATCGATGTGTTCAACAAAATCTCTATCTCTTGGATGTGGATTCTCCACCTACCTCTGAAATTGGTGAAGAAGCTTCGGATCCAATGGATGCTCCGGTTGACATTCAGGAGCCGCCTACTGACCCTCCATCTCAGGACGACCAGCCCAAGATATCCCTCCATGCTTTAGCTAGAGTCACTGCCCCCCAAACAATGTGGGTACATGGTTACTTCAAGAAGCTTCCTCTTACCATACTCATTGATTCTAGCAGCACTCATAATTTCATTGACCCTCGGATCACCAAACAAGCTGATTGTTTTATCCATCCTTGCTCCAACTTTGAAGTCATGGTTGCCAATGGGGGCACCTTACCTTGCAAAGGGAAGTGTCATAATGTGCGTATCTCTATCGGAGATTATAACCTCCACTTTGACATGTTTTCCTTGACCTTAGGCGGATGTGTTGTGGTTTTAGGTGCTCAATGGCTATGCACACTTGGCCCCATATTATGGGATTTTACTGAACTTTGGATGCAGTTCTCCCCCGATGGACACAAACACACATTGAAAGGATTACAACCAGGGTCTCTCAGCATCATCAGTTCACATCGCATGGAAAAAATCCTTAAGAAGAGTTCCCATGGTGTCATCGCTTAGCTCCATTCCATTCAAATGCAACCATCAGCGGCCCCCACTACTCCTTTGGATCTCCAACAAATTCTAGATCGATATACAGGTGTTTTTGCTAAACCAGTGGGATTTCCACCTTCACGACCAGAGGACCATCGTATTCAGCTCCTTCCCAGAAGCATTCCTCCCAACATCAGGCCCTATAGCTACCCATTTCACCAAAAAACAGAGATTGAACTCCTCGTTAGGGACTTACTGAAGCAAGGTATTATTCGCCCAAGCACAAGTTCCTTTTCTTCACCAGTTCTTCTTGTCCGCAAAAAAGATGGTTCGTGGCACCTCTGCATTGACTTCTGAGCACTTAATCACCTCACCATCAAGGATAAGTTTCCAATTCCTATTGTTGATGAGCTTCATGGTGCTCAATTTTTCTCCAAGTTGGATCTTAGCTCTGGGTATCATCAAATTCGGGTTCATGAGGATGATATCCCTAAAACAGCTTTCCGCACACATGATGGCCACTATGAGTTTTTGGTCATGCCCTTTGGTCTCATTAATGCTCCTTCCACATTCCAGGCCTTGATGAATAAAATATTCCGACCCTATTTGCGGAAATTCATTCTGGTATTTTTGGATTATATCCTCATCTACAGTAAAACATGGGCTGAACATCTCCAGCATCTGGCTCTTGTAATGCAACTTTTCTCTGATCATCATCTCCATGCCAAAAATTCTAAATGTGTTTTTGTCCAAAAGGAAGTTGAGTATCTCGGGCACATTATCTCAGCACAAGGGGTTCATGTGGATCCTGCCAAAATCGCTGCCATGAACAAGTGGCCGCCTCCCAAGACACTCAAGAGCCTTCGTGGTTTTTTGGGGTTGACTGGATACTACCACAAGTTTGTCAAGGATTATGGGAATATTGGAGCTCCATTAACTACTCTGTTGAAAGAGGATGCTTTTACATGGACACATGTTACTGAGTGTGCATTTTACAAGCTGAAACAAGCTATGTGTACTACACCTATTCTAGCTATGCCCGATTTTTCCAAGCCCTTCACTATTGAGAGTGATACTTGTGGCAATGGATTTGGTGCTGTTCTCCTTTAAGATGAACACCCCATTGCATTCACCAGCAAAGCCCTTTCCGGTAAGAATTTATCTACCTCTACATATGAGAAGGAAATGATGGCTATTTTGCATGCAGTACAAAAGTGGGGACCCTACCTCTTAGGGAATCATTTCTGCATCAAGACTGATCACCAGAGTCTAAAATATTTCCTTGAACAGCATGTATCCTCTCCAGCACAACATAAATGGGTTAGCAAACTCATGGGTTATGACTATGAGATCACTTATAAGAAGGGTAAGGACAATATTGTGGCAGATGCCCTTTCTCGCACATTTGATGACCAAGGTTCTCTTTCCGTGATTTCTATGCCTGTTCCAAATTGGTTGCAATTGGTTCAACAGGGTTATGTCAATGACTCTTCATTATCTCAAATCATCCAACACTTAGACAACAACCCTTCTGCTATCCCACATTACTCTTGGGATGGTGCTTCACTGAGATACAAGGTTCGTCTGGTGCTTCCCTAGAACACAGCTCTTCAACAAGCTATCTTCTATGAACTCCATGCTTCTCCGTTGGCTGGGCACTCTAGTTTTCTCAAAATGTATGAACGAGCATGGCGCAACTTCTTTTGGCAGGGCATGAAAAGGACAATTCAACAGATGGTGGCTGAATGTGATACCTGCCAGTGCAATAAGGGTGAAACAACACCCCTTCCGGGATTGCTCGAACCCTTTCCCATACCTACCTGGATATGGACAGATATTTCTATGGATTTCATTGAAGGGCTCGCTAAATCTGGAGAGAAGACTGTGATTTTGGTTGTGGATGATCGCCTCTCCAAATATAGTCATTTTTGTGCTCTCAGCCATCCCTATACAGCCTCCTCCGTCGCTCAAATTTTCCTGGACCAGATCTTTCATCTTCATGGAATGCCTTCTTCCATTGTCTCGGATCATGATGCGACTTTCAACAGTCATTTTTGGATAGAACTCTTTCACCACACTGGCACCAAACTGAAGATGAGTTCAGGTTATCACCCCCAAACAGATGGTCAGACTAAAATTATCAATAAATGCTTGGAAACTTATCTTCGTTGCTTCTCCTCTGAGCAACAACATCAGTGGGAAAAGTGGCTCCCTCTCGCTGAATGGTGGTACAATACCTCTTACCACACTTCCTCTAAAATGACTCCATATGAAGCAGTTTATGGTTAGGCACCGCCAGTTCTTCTTCCTTACACCCCCAGCAGTTCTCCAGTTCAGGCAGTTGACACGGTCCTTCGAAACCGCGATGAGGTTCTTCTCATTTTGCGTGAAAATCTACACATGGAAAGAAATCGCATGAAGCAAGAAGTTGATCAGCACCATTCTGAGTGCACTTTTGAAGCCGGTGATATGGTTTTTCTTCGTCTCCAGCCTTACAAGCAATCCTCACTAAAACTCAAAGGGTGTCATAAGCTCACTCCAAAGTTCTATGGGCCATATAGGATTCTTCAGAAGATTGGGTCTGTTGCTTATAAATTGGAACTTCTGCCTTCTTCTCGCATTCATCCAGTATTTCATGTCTCTTGTCTGAAGAAAGTTCTTGGCACCAACATCAAAGGCCAAACTATTTTACCAGAACTGGATAATGAAGGATCCATCTTTTTGGAGCCGGAGGCTATCCTCAATAAGAGCACTCGTCTGCTTCGCTCTCGCTCTATCACAAAGGTCTTAATTCAATGGCACGGAATGCAGCCCGAGGATGCTACGTGGGAACCACTCCTTCAAATTTAGCGACAATTTCCACATCTAAAGCTTTGAGGACAAAGCTTTTTCTAAGAGGGAGGGGATGTTAGGAACCCATGTCAATCCTTCTCTTTACCGTGTTAGTATATTGTTGTTGGACGGATATGCTTTGTAAGTCGTCCCATAGTAATTGTTGATCCATAGTTTGTGTTATTGTTGTTGGGTGCATATGCTTTGTAATCCGCCTGTAGTATTTGTTGATCCATAGTTTATATTGGCCCATGGTTTTGACCCATAGTATTGGCGCCTATTTTTAGTATATAAGTGTGTGTTGAGGCCAAGGAAGCCACCATGAAGTTATTTTGTATTGAGCTTGCTCAAAGGAGGTTGCCCCCTCGAAGTGGCCTGCGATTAATATAAAAGTGATTTTGAGTTCTGCTGCTATATCGTGTATTTTGATTAATTATTTGTTGCAGGGTCCTCACATTGCCCTGATGCTGTAGTTGGATAATTAATAGCCAGTTGGCTTCCCTAATCAACACTCTGCATGGAAAATCAATAATATTATATAAACGAACCTAATATACTAATTAAAATACATAACAATGTATATATGTCCATCCTAAATTTAATATTACATTGGCAATATCAATGTATACCTGCTGCCTTGACTCGAGTCGACAAACATCTACGGAGATGGAGGTGCCCTTGAGAGAACCCTGCATAAAAAACATACTAAAAGTTGCATAAGGAAACATGAAAAGTAGATAATTTCAATTATATGCTAACAAAAATTTCTATAGGCGTTAAAATAATTAATAAAAGGGTGGTTAAATTGTTTGTTGTACGACAACCATACTAACATTGTTTGTATCTACACGATTCAAATTGTAATCAATAAGCAGTTCTTCGCCAGCAACTATTGATTTAATTGCACATACAAAGACACGGTTTCCTTCACGCGACTCGAATATGCAGTTGGGTTGCTTTAATGTAGACCCTAGTTGTGTATTGTTTATAAACCCCACAATATTACTAGTTGTTTTTGGCATTCAATCCATGTACATTGTTGCTCCTTTATCATTGAGATTTTTCTTTCAGTTGTATATAATTTGCTGACAACCCATATCTACGCATACTTCGTGTATATTAGACCAGGCGCATATAATCACTGTATTTGTAACAGGGTCCAACATACTCCATCAATTCTGTACATCTACCATATCCAACCTTTATGCCATCCATGCAAAACAAGCCCAATCCATTGAATGAGGACAGTGCAGAGTCTATATATCCTCTCATTCACACAAAAATCAGTGTTTACTTTAGGAAGATCACTAGGCACCCATTGTTTCACTAGGTTTTGGTACCTTCAAGGCACGTCGATGTCTCCCACTATCTCATCATCATAGGAACATGACCCCCCTCCTTGGAGAAAAAATTGCATGCGTTTGTCGAATTTTCTTCTGATCTTCTGACATCTAGTTGATCTAGCCCATGTAGACCTACTGGATGTCTCACTTTCCTCTAGCTTTCCCAAACTCCCTTCGTTGAAGGAAGATAGGTCTGACAAATACCTATTTGGTTCTACCTGCATCGTGGCCAAAAAAAAATTTGGCATAAGCATAGAAAAATACCAGCAAAAAAACGTGGAAAGAGTTATAAGAAAAAAAACTTGGAAAGACTTGTAAGCCAATAACTTGTTAAAGAAAAAGCTTGTCAAGAATGATTTTGGTTAATAGGTGTGGGCGTTTGGTAGCCCTAAAAATTCTAATGTATGCCCCTTTATTGGTTACATACAAGTCTCCATTCTAACTTATTTCTTGCATTGCCTTTTGCTAACATGATTTGGGTAGGATTCATAAGCTTCATATGTATGCTTGTGGCCATTGTACTTTAGCCTTTCAATGTTGTCAAGCTTGAGACGATATGTTATGCATATGCATCACATATAACACTGCAATTTATGCCAATATATGTCTATACAAAACCTGGAGGTTCTCCTTTAATGGACTATCTCCTTCAAAGAACGTATCTCGTTTAAGTGGTTTTTAGTTTTCCCATGGATGATTTTGTGATGTTGTAGATGATTATCCATTTCACCTAATATGTTTTATGATCTTTTCCATGTTTTCTAGGGTGTACATACTTGTTGTTGATGGCTTCTTTTGCTTGAAAGTTGAACTGCCTAAAAGTGCACAGATCTCATCTAGGACCCTTTAAGAGTCATAATAACAACTATTGTTATAAAATTTTATTCTCCAAATGAAACACCAAAACCATACTTATCGGTTAATATTTGTGTAGGGTCGTTTTTTTTATCTCTCCCATAATTTATGATACTAATGGGATTGTATGCAAAAATTTATGTATGCCCTAAGAAATCTTATGTATGCCCCTCTTTTATTTACATACAATTCTCTATTCTCACTTATTGCTTCCATTTCCTTTTCCTAACATTGCCTTTTCCTTTTACTGGCCTAACCCCTTTTCAACAATAATAGTTGCAGATTTAATCAAGCATTTTTCTACCGAGGTGGTTGAGTCAACCGAGTTGACACCCAATCGAGCTAACTCGGCCTTTGAAATGATTGGAGTGACAAGTTTGGTACAGAACCAAGCAAATCAGGGCATGACTGAATGGATCAATAACAAAATGTTCAGTTTGTCCCAATCTATACTAAATTGACCAAGTGAATGTGGGAATGCACAGGCCACACACATGACACTTCAATTCAAAAAAAAATTTAACCTAGAAATATAAACATCTAGACTCTAAACCTACTTCATTGTCGAGTCAATTAGGTTTGTAGGATTCATATACATCATAATGCTATTTGGAGTAAAATACAACTTACTTTGTAGGCCCTAGATGCCACCCATGTGCACAATAGTCAATCTATAAAGCAGCCCCCAAATACAAAATCGTTCTTCACAAAATAGGGCATGAACCATGTGAACAACCTTCCAAGTGGACCAGCTCAATGAGTAACCTCCAAGCATGTAATATCTCTCATGAAATGGTGTATAAAATAGTGTAAGCATGCTTCAAATGATCACCTTCTCCTTTGGTAGGGTTGAACACTGCCCTTATGCATGTGTCTTCAAGGGTGAATGTTCCTCAAATAATGAGAGAAGGCCTTCCTCTAACAATAAACTAGTACACCAAGGTGAATTGGCCCTATTTAGGCCTTCCAGAAAAAACTTGGTATTTTCAATGTCACACTAGGAGCAATGTTGGGCAGTCCTATGGGCATAAACAACTCTAGAATCAAGTATGAGCATCAAAGGGACAAATTTGAGAACTTTACAGTAATGGACAAATAATGATGTTGAGTTCTTGGAGATCTTGTAGAGTGGATGTTTTAACCTCTGTGCTACTCTGTAGAGTGTATTTTTTAACCTCTGTGCAAACCTGTGTATGAGTTTGAGCCAACATTTACATCCACTCTACAGGATCTCCGGAGAACTAACATCATTATTTTTCCATTAGTATAAAGGAGATGTACTAGAAGATTTGCCTGTACATGTTGATTTTACTATTTAGTTGAACCTAAATGAGAAACAAACAAGAGCACTAAGCAAGCTACAACACTTTTCGTGCACGTCAATGTGTGCACACGTCAAAGAGTTGTATCTTGCTTAGTCTCCTCTCTATTTCATTCAACTTCTCTTTGAAATCAACAAGTCCTCACAAATCTTCTAGTACAATTCCTTTACAGTAATGGACAAAGAGCGGACATTTCCAGATCTGCTACTTGGCACATTTAGGAATGAAAAGAATGTTTTAAATACATTTATATCATTCTGTAATATTTGTTGATTCTAAAGATGATGATGAAGAACAAACTTGGTATTTTCAATGTCACACTAGGAGCAATGTTGGGCAGTCCTATGGGAATAAACAACTCTAGAATCAAGTATGAGCATCAAAGGGACAAATCTGAGCACTTTGGGAGCATTCTAAAGGTCACAAAAAACAGTAAAGGATCTCAAATCAGCTATAATTAGGCCAACTTTCAGATCTGGGTACATTGCAACAATAAACGATGATCATCAATGGAAATAGGAGGCGGTCTTTGAAATTCTGGCTGTGAAAAGGAGAAATATGTGGGTGAAAGCAACCCTAAAATCCCATTTGTATGCCTTATAGCAGCATCCACATTAATTCTGGGCATAAACAAACCTATTTGGCAGTAAAAAAGGGTATGAAGCAACCCTATTTCACCATCTTGGGGACCCTTATGCACTTATCCATCACTTAACAAGTGTACCTCTAAATCTGGGCCAAATTGGAGGGTTAAAAGGAAGTTATGGGCATGAATAGCCCTATGAAAAGTGACGAACAACGGAAAAAATGGCTTTCAGAAATCCAATGACTATATCAATGCTTGGATTACCAACATGAGGGAAATCCATTGAATATGCTAATGCTTGGACTATAATAGACCACCTTGGTTGGACACTAATGCAAACCTGTGTAAGAGTTTGAGCCAACATTTACATCCACTCTACAGGATCTCCAGAGAACTAACATCATTATTTTTCCATTAGTATAAAGGAGATGTACTAGAATATTTGCCTGTAGATGTTGATTTTACTGTTTAGTTGAACCTAAATGAGAAACAAAAAGGAGCACTAAGAAAGCTACAACACTTTTCGTGCGCGTCAATGTGCACGTGCATCAAAGATTTGTATCTTGCTTAGTCTCCTCTCTGTTTCATTCAACTTCTCTGTGAAATCAACAAGTCCTCACAAATCTTCTAGTACAATTCCTTTACAGTAATGGACAAATAGAGGACATTTCCAGATCTGCTACTTGGCACATTCAAGAATGAAAAGAATGTTTTAAATACATTTATATCAATTTGTAATATTTGTTGATTCTAAAGATGATGATGAAGAACAAACTTGGTATTTTCAATGTCACGCTAGGAGCAATCTTGGGCAGTCCTATGGGCCTAAACAACTCTAGAATCAAGTATGAACATCATAGGGACAAGTCTGAGCACTTTGGGATCATTCTGAAGGTCACAACAAACAATAAAGAATCTCAAATCAGCTATAATTAGGCCAACTTTCAGATCTGGGCACATTGCAGAAATAAAAGATGATCATCAGTGGTAATAGGAGGCGGTCTTTGCAATTTTGGCTGTGAAAAGGAGAAATATATGGGTGAAAGCAACCCTAAAATCTCATTCATATGCCTTATAGCAGCATCCACATGAAGTCTGGGCACAAACAAACCTGTTTGGCAATAAAAAAGGGTATGAAGCAACCTTATTTCACCATCTTGGGCACCCTTGTGCATTTATCCATCACCAAACATGCGTACCTCTAAATCTGGACCAAATTAGAGGGTTAAAAGGCAGTTCTGGGCATGAATAGCCCTATGAAAAGTGACGAACAACGAAAAAAATGGCTTTCAGAAAGCCAATGAATATGCTAATGCTTGGATTACCAACATGAGGGAAAGCCAGTGAATATGCTAATGCTTGAACTATAATAGACCACCGTGGTTGGACACTAATGCAAACCCGTGTATGTGTTTGAGCCAACATTTGCATCCACTCTACAGGATCTCCAAAGAACTAACATCATTATTTTTCCATTAGTATAAAGGAGATGTACTAGAAGATTTGCATGTTTTTGTTGATTTTACTATTTAGTTGAACCTAAATGAGAAACAAAGAGTAGCTTGGTCAGTCTCCTCTCTGTTTCGTTCAACTTCTTCATGAAATCAACAAGTCCTCGCAAATCTTCTAGTACAATTCCTTTACAATAATGGACAAATAATGATGTTGAGTTCTTGGAGATCCTGTAGAGTGGATGTTTTAACCTCTGTGCTACTCTGAAGTGCATAAGATAGCACTTCAGAGGCATATTTCCCAATGGTAACCTACAACAATCATATATATATATATATATATAATCCATGGTGGTGAAGAGCGAACATTTACAAATCTGCTACTTGGCACGTTTAGGAACGAAAAGAATGTTTTAAATATATTTATATCAGTCTGTAATATTTGTTGATTCTAAAGCTAACCAACTTTCTAAACCACAAAGGTCATCTTATCAAGTTAATTGTAAGAGGGACAAAAAAAATCAGACACGGTGAAAATTGATATAAAATTTTCAAATAAAAAATAGAGGACATCAAAATATCTAGTACTTGCTTCAAGACCCAAAGCATAAACCATAAGATTCATGATTTTCCATTAATGGAAAAGTATTACCTAACCCAATTTCCTATCAACTAAGCACCTCATGGTCGAATCATGATATTGCAGCAGTTTGCATACACCCTTCACTTGAATGATGTTAGGATTGCCAAGAACTAACATCATTCTAGTGAAGGATGTATGCAGACTGCTCCAGACATTATATCTCTACTCATTCGATTTACTACAAAGTGTTGTAGCTTGCTTAGTGCTCCTCTCTATTTATCATT